>ONZA01001735.1:1862-17440 GCA_900322205.1 Kewa caespitosa
GGTGAAATATCTTGCAAAATTATGAAAATGAAAACACAAACATGTTAAGATGGGGTGGAAAATGGCCAAGGTCTGACAAAATACTTTTCGTGGTCTTCTCGCTGCGGTTTATCTTTTAATTAATAAATATTGATATTGATATTGATCAGTTGATGATTGCATTAGGCAAGCGTTTAGCTAAAAGCATGCCAAAGAAAAATAACTTAATGTATTCCTTAAAATTAAGTAAAATGTTATGTCATCCAATCCCCCCTTATTCACAAATATAAAAAGCCACCAATTGAATGCTTCCTTTTTTCTCAACTCTCGACCCTAAGGCCCAGTTCTTTAGGGCTTATTTTCATTTTAGTTCAGTTCAGTCCATTTCAGTTCCAAACTAAAATGTTAAATAGTTTTCAGCTCCGAAATGTAATTATTCATATATCATTAAAAAGATCTTGACATGTACTCTCATTTAAGTCTAAAATCGGGAGTTTCCGGTAAGTTTAAGTGGGTCAAATGTCACTTGAAAAGAGTGAATTCAATTCAGTTCAGCTCATTTCAGTCCTGTCCAAAACAACACGGCCTAAATTTCATTAGTGTAATTTATTTATTGTTTATATAGAAGCCAACGGCCTACTTATAAATGGCATGAGCTCATGAAACATTTGGATGAGGTTTATGTTAAGTTTTGCCAGGCATTCCGATTGCAGTTTTCCAACTCCAAAGTCATGTAATTCACACTTTGGGTATTTCCTGAATTTCCGACACTTTCAAGAAACTAACACGTCCATAACACACGTACTCACAAGTCACAACCTGTTCAAGACTTGAGTCACATTCAAAAGGACGCATTTAGCAAACACATATCGTTAAATAGTTACCCTATAAAAGAATTACTTATTCTAGCTTAGGTGAAGAGGAATCATGGGGGTGAGAATCAAGGCTTGCCATACAGTTCGACCAGCCGAGCCAACATGGACTGGTGTCCTGCAACTATCAGAATTAGACCAAATTGGTGCCACCAGTTACGTACCCACCGTTTACTTCTACGATAACATAGCCACCAAGGACTGGCTCGACCCACCTAAAAAGATCATTAACACCCTCAAACACTCACTAAGTCGTGCCCTCGTCCCATTCCATCCCCTCGCGGGTCGCTTACAATGGATAGCTGAGGGAGGAGGATTTCAGCTTGATTGTAATGCCATGGGTGTAGAGCTCATTGAAGCAGACTCTACCAAGGACCTAAGCGAATTTGGTGACTTTTCGTCTTTCAAAGTCTTCAAAGATATTATCCCAAAAGTAGATTACGGGAAACCAATAGAAGAGCTTCCACTATTCTTGGTGCAAGTTACACAATTTCGATGTGGTGGCATTGGGCTCGGAGTGACATTCTCCCACGCAATAGCTGACGGGGTAGCTGCATGCAATTTCATTAGAGAATGGGCCAAGCTTGCTCGCGGTGAGCCATTGGAGGGCCCACCATATCTTGATCGTCGAGTCCTACAGGTTCAAGATCAACTACTTCAAGAAATTTCTCGTGTTGAACATCAAGACTATCTTAGTCAACTTCCTACATTGATAGGGAAAGAGAATAGTTTTGAAGAACGAAGGAAGGAGACTGTTGCAACAACACTAATATTGAGAAAGGATGAGGTTGAGAGGCTTAAGAACTTTGCTAACACGGAAACAAAGCGAGCAGAAGACGACTGCAATCGAGGGCGTGTTTACAGTCGTTTTGAAGTCGTGGCCGCTCACATATGGCGATGTGCATGCAAGGCACGCGGGCACAAGAGCGACCAAATGACAGCCCTGTGTTTCTGCGTGGATTCTCGTAGACGCATAGATCCACCATTGCCTCCTAGGTAGTACTAATCATCGTCTTAACTTGGGTTTGATATGTTAGTTTTCTAGCACAATATCACAATCCTACTTGCACACTGTTAACAAAATAAAATTGTTTACAAAATTTGTTCCTGTACTAAAAGGAAGGGGGTGGGGGGGTGTTCCTTAAAAAATAAAAAATAAAAGGGTACTAATAGAGCCAGAAAGATATTGTCATCAAAACTATTTCCAATGAACACTGTTTTATTTCATCTAGAGGTCTTCTCATGCAAACCACTAACATCTCATCATCAACCATCAGGTACTTTGGCAATGCTGTCATCGATGTGGTAGTACCCATCCGAGCGGGTGACCTTATGTCAAGGCATCTAAGTCATGCTTGTCAAAGAATAAGGGAAGAGAACGAGAAAGTGACGGACAGCTATGTTCGATCACTGATCAAGTTCCTTACAACACAAAAGAATTCAAGTAACCGAGCCGCCACAGGAAGCACCGAGGGTATATTCTATGGAAACCCTAATCTCGTAGTGGCAAGTTGGCTGAGCCTCCAGTTCCGTGGCCTAG
Source organism: Kewa caespitosa (assembly GCA_900322205.1). Classification (NCBI taxonomy): domain Eukaryota; kingdom Viridiplantae; phylum Streptophyta; class Magnoliopsida; order Caryophyllales; family Kewaceae; genus Kewa; species Kewa caespitosa. The sequence goes on from ONZA01001735.1 coordinate 4,254, forward strand.
ACTTTGGGTGGGGGAAAGAGATACATATGGGGCCAGCAACTCATGACTTTGATGGTGATACCATGATTTTGCCTGGTTACAATGACGGATCAATAGTGGTTGTTCTAGGCTTGCAAGTGGCACACATGGAAAAATTCAAGAAAATTTTCTACGAGGATATCGAATCTTATTAGCTTGAAGTCCTATCGATGTGTGGACACATAAAATGAGTGTTGCTATAGACACAAACAAGAAGCTGGTGGTGTAACAGGTCAATAATGTCAACGGCCCCCGAGGTCATAAGCAGTGCATGTAAGTTGTAACCATGGAAGATAAAATGGACAGAAAGAATCATTCTTCAAGATTTTCATATAAAAGAAAGTGTAGTCTTAATTATCGATTTGGAAGAAGGAATAATCTACTAATTGCATAATACTGAAACTTCAGTCTGAGACTGACACTTGAACAGCCAGATGCTGTCGGTTTTCCGGTTGGGTTTCTCTGAAGAAAGTGACCCGTAAGAAGAGAAATATAACTTTACCAAAATTGCTATATGAAGCCATTACAACATTTGCAATAAACCTTATGTGCTCTAGTGATACTAATCTGCCTTTTCCATTCTGGATCATCATCCTTAAATAGGAAGATGCAGAGAATTCACGGCATGTACTAAACATCTACAGGAAGATCCAACACCCGCCAGTAATGGTTTGTGAATGTCAAGATTTACTACCTTAGACATGTGGATGTTATCTAAATCTCAAAATTGAAGATATAGCTAAACATGTAAAAGAGATTTGGCATGATAATATCAGTGCCCTGCAATTTCCGCAAATTATTATGCATGGACAAATAAATCTTTCTCAATGTAACTAAGAACCTCGTGTAATGCAATGGACACTAGAACTATGACCAGGATCCAGTGTATAGCACAGACAGCAAGATAGCAATATAGTCTGATTAGATAAAACAGTTTAATTATCATCTAAGAGCTTTTCATATATAAGACCTAGGGCACATCTTTTTATTCCTATAAGTTTCTTGCGCTCAAAAAAGATGCATGGCAAAGAGAAGAGGAGAAGGCTGAGAAGAGACTTGCCCTCTCGATCCTTTGTGACGCTGACATGGAAAACTTCAAATGTTAAGCTGGGGTGTCTTTTTCATAAAAGGGACTTTCTCGGCTGCTTTCATGCTCCAAGCATTAAGCTTTGATAGTGTCACGCCAACAGTTCCATCATTGAAGGCAAAGAGTTTTGCTTCGTTGTCAACTGCCAAAACTGGGTAAACTCTTGCTGTGATGCAGGCCTTGCCTTTCCCTCCGAAGCTCTCAACAATCGAATGGTCAATCTACGGAAACAACAAAAAAAAACACCAGCTTATGTAAACTGAGATTCGTCTCCCTCATGAGTCATGACATGAAGTAAATAATGTTGGAAAATCAGTAAAAGGTTTTCTTTCGGCCTGCATACCAGGATTCTAAGCGAAATATTCTCCTGACTAGGATCGATATCAACAAAGACCCCAAAACTTGTTTTATCGACTTGTTTCTTTATGGAGGACCTGTAGAATATCACATGCAGGATTTACAGTATAAGGCCAATGTATATGAATAAAAAGCAAAGAATTCGAAGGTCCTTAATTTCAAAGAACCAACCTGCTCAAATCACTGCACATCAGAACCACATGCCTGTTCTGATTCTTGAATACCCGGAAGAAAATTGCAGTTTTCTCCCTCAAGTTCTTGGAGGCCAAAACCAGCAAGCCGAATGGACCAATTGTGCCTTTTACTGTGGCATTTTTCTGAGTGCAAAGTAGCTGGGGGTCAACCCAGCTGGGTTTCATCTGCTCTGCCTGTTCTAAGTTTGGCAGTTCAAATGAAACCTCCACATCGGCCTACAGTGAGGAAGAATGTAAAGTCATTTATTTGCTTCAGTAACATTACAGAAGAGAACGTTGCTCTATGAATTTGCAATTTAGAGTTACCTGCAATGCTGTAATGCCAATAACTTCAATCGCTGACCCATCCCTGAGCTCCTGCTGCTGGATCTCCACTTTCTCCGAGCGAAGACTTTCAATCTCTTCAATTGGCCACTGCACCAATTGCTTTCCACCAGAACTAAGCCACAATGTCCGAGGGATAGACTGAAATATAAGAAATTCAGGATAACTTTATTTCCTAATCCAGAAGCAAAAATCTTTTGATAAACATAGCACAATAGCTTAAGTATGAAGGAAACTACATCTGTGATGTTAAGTAAAAAGAAAAATAGCCACTAAGAAGGTTAACATAAACTATAAGAGACGCAGAAATTTATATTACACCAGCTGCTTAACTGCTTTAAATAAAATTACCTGTACACCAGACCATCCTTTCCTGATATCATCTACTCGACCACTCGATTCTTGTACCCATCCCCATAATATCCGCCTTCTCTTCTTGCCATCAAAGAATGTCTTAGAAGCATAAAATTTGCCTCCATAGTCATACCTCCAGTCAGTAGCTTCCATGAAGCCGGCTGTTTCAACCTCAAACTCATTCTTTTCAGCATTATAGTAGCCTAATATGTAGTGATCATGATCGAGCGAGCTTGTTTTGAGAACATACTTGATGTCTTTGCTCTCAACATAGTTCTCCACCCCATCTGTACCAAACACACTCACAGGATAGAAATCCGGACACTCCCACATTCCCGTTCTTGCTGATGAGTGAAGAGGTTTCTCTATTCTCGTCCAGTTAAAAAAATCACTGCTTCTGTACAAAAATGCCATTCCTCGACCATCTATTTTTCCACCAATAAGAATGTGCCACGAGCCATCGGGACCTTGCCAAGCTGTCGTTGGGTCTCTGAAATTATTAGGATCAATGTCACCATCAACTGCAGCGATAACAGGATTACGAGGCGATTTTACCCACTTCCTAAGGAAGGGATCCGAGGGGTCCTTTGGGAAAGCCAAGTTTTGTGATTGAAACTTTTTGCTGTCCGCTCCAGTATAGAGAACAACGGGCTTTCCCCCAGGAAGCAGAGTAGCAGACCCAGTCCAGCAACCTCCGATATCATAGGGCTCTGTAGGATTAAGAGCATTTTCAAGATGAACCCAGTTGACAAGATCATATGACACAGAATGACCCCATGTTATGTTGTCCAATTCAACTGCATGAGGATTATGCTGATAGAACAGGTGGTAAACTCCTTTGTAGTACATTGGTCCTGTTCAAGACAAAATGCTTATGATACCTTACATGTTTGCTTAAGAATTAGCAAAAATTTCAGTTCCAATTTCTTTTCAAAAATGTTGAATTCTGAAAGATAAAACGAACAAGACTCACCATTAGGGTCTTTGAGTTCAGGATCACAAATTCGCCAACATCACCATGGAAGCATACATGACATGACACAGAAAAGGAAAATCATTAAATCAAGACAAGCATTTGAGTAGAAATGCATGTGCGTAACAAAAGTGTGTTAGAGTTCGAATAAACCCATACCATTCATCCAGTTCTTAACAGGCTGGAAGTGGTAGGCAGGTCTATGAGTCTGGTGCACCATAGTAGGTTGAACTGACCCATTCTGATTGAGCTCTGTAGCCACAGCTCCATAGCCAACCAGAAGGCAGAAAAATACAGACCAAAGAGTGGAAACAGTCATGTTATTTGCCTTCAAGTGCATAGCTAAAACGAAGGTAGCTAGTGGTACCACAATCTCTTCTGATACAAATGAGTTACATCTATTCCATCATTTACGTGGAAAGTATTCTTCAACTTCTCTATAATGTGCATTTTGGAGCAGCCTGGGCAAGAATGTTGTATTTAAGAAATGTATAAAACAACAACTATGGGCATGTTGGGAATTTTTTTCACAAATTAACTTTAATTGTGGCCTTGCAAATGACTCTCCACCTAATGTGTAATCAACTTGCGAATTGGATTTTATCTAACAGGGGAAAGTTTGGAGTAACAAGCATATGATATTATATCATTAAGAACTAAGCCTAAATTATCCATAAAATGTAAAGCTAAAACAAACAGCTCATCAACACTGTCAACTTTGGCAAGTTTTACCACATAAGGCAAATCTGAAATAAAGCAGAACTTCAAGGTCACGACGTGATTTACCTCGCAAACAGCACTAAGCTATAATGGTGATAATCCTGCAGAATATCTGTATCATGTTAGAGTTCCTTCCAGAAACTTAGAGACATCTGTAATACACTCGTCGATTTCATCTTTTCTTATGCAATCAAGGGTAGTTCAGGTTCAGTTTGCAATTAAAGACAAGCTAAACAGGAACTCATACAGTAGTACGTGAATTCCCGCAATCGCATTAATTCGAGAGACAAAAACTTGCTATCAACGGACAACTAGAGCTTCAGTACAAGAGAAGCAAGTAAGCTAACTTAGCAGTTATAGCCAAACTTTCCTGGCAAGTAGTATAACATCAGACTCTGAGTGGAAGATTTTTACAGAGAAACTGGAGTTATTGCAACAACTCTAAAAATTGCAAATAATGCTTGAGGCTCAAATTAGCTGTTTCTGGGATATCATTATCAGAAGGAAGATGGAGGAATTTGCATTCCCTGTTTCCCATCTATCCAAAGCATGGAATTTCCTTTTCTGCACGTTTTTCTTCATGTGAAAGTCTTTTTCAAACCATGTATCCAAAAGATAAACTGAATAACTCTTTATATAATCAAGTCGATATAATTGACTGTTTTTTAATCGAATTATCTCCAAATTACCATTATTTCTTGAAGCAGAAAGACTGTATCAGGGTCAGACAACTTTAATGCAAAGCATCGATCGGAGACACATCAATATAAGCCTAACATCTCATAATTAAATATAACATTTATCACATCCTAGATAATAGAATCTAAGTACCCAACGACTCCAACTTGATCAATGAGTGAACTTCAATGTTAAGCAGGGGGCTTTCTCCTTCTTGCAAAAGGAACAATCTTGGCCCCTTTCATGCTCCAAGCATTAAGCCTTGAGATCTTTATGCTGAGACTTCCATTGTTGAATGCATACAGTTTCGCATCGTTGTTAACTGCCAAAACTGGGTAAACTCTAGATGTGATGCAAGCCTTCCCCTCCCCACCAAAACTCTCGATAACTGAATGGTCAATCTGTGTAAGAAGGAACATCGTATAAAAAGCAGAATTAAACTTCAATCATTTACAAAATAATTGTCATTATTAGCCTCGTTCTTTTTTTTTTTACAAGAACTAAGAAATATCATCATGTTTTCTCATTCTACATCAGGAAACTCGTTAGGGACTGTTGCTTGTTTGGTAGAATGACGAGAGATTTCAAGTGAGTTATGTACCAGAGTTCTAAGTGATATTTCCTCCTGAAGGGGATTTAAGTCAACAAAAGCTCCAAAACTAGTTTTGTCAACTTCTTTTCTTATGGAGGACCTGCAATATTTGAATATATATAATTAATGAACAAGAAAAACATTATTGAAACACAAGGAACCAGAAAAAGTTTTATTTTGAAAACCAACCTGCTCAGATCACTGCACATCAGGACCATATGTCGATCATGATCCTTAAATACTCTGAAGAAAATGGCAGTTTGTTCTGTCAAATTCTTGGAAGCCAAAACCAGCAAGCCGAATGGTCCACTTGTGCCTTTAACCGCCGCGTTTTTCTGACCACAGAGCAGTTGGGGATCAGCTCTGTTTAGTTCCAGCGGCTCAGCCTCTTCTAAGTTGGGCAGTTCAAATGACACGTCCACATCAGCCTTCCATTACAAAGGACTCGAGTCATTAGTTTTTCACAGGAACATTGTAAAGAAGCATATTATGAAACAATTTGCAATAAGGGCTACCTGTGCTGCTGTAATGCCAAGAACCTCAACTGTTGATCCACCCTTGAGCTCCTTTTTTAGGATTTCTACTTTCTCCTGGCGTAGTTTTTCAATCTCTTGGATCGGCCATTGCACTAACTGCTTCCCACTGGCACTAAGCCATACTGATCGAGGAATCGACTGCAATTTAAGCAAATTATTTTCTCACGTGTGTCAAGATACATAAAAATATTCGATTCTCATAACTCACCTATAATTCCACTCAAAAAAAAAGGTGACCCATAAGGCAATTGTATAGAAGTTGTGATTAGTTCTACTACCTGAAGCCCAGACCATCCTTTTTCTACGTCATCTGCTCTACGATCAGATTCGGGTAGCCATGCCCATAGTATCCTCCTCCTCTTTCCACCATCATAGAACGTCTTAGAAGCATAAAATTTAGCTCCATAATCATATCTCCAATCAATATTACCTTCCATGAAGTCAGGTCCTTCAACCTCAAATCCATTTGTTTCACCGTTGTAATGACCGAGTATGTAGTGGTCATGATTAAGAAAGCTGGCCTTAAGAACAAACTTGGTTCCGTTCTTCTCAAGATAGTTTTCCGCTCCACTGTTTCCATTAACACTCACAGGATAGAAATCTGGGCACTCCCACATTCCAGTTCTAACTGATGAGTGTAGTGGCTTCTCACTCCTAGTCCAACTGACAAAATCTTTACTTTGGTACAAAAACGCCAATCCGCGACCATCTATTTGCCCACCAACAAGAACTTGCCATGTTCCGTCTCCATCTTGCCAAGCAGTGGTTGGGTCTCGGAAGTTGCTTGGGTCTATATCGCCATCAGTTGCAGCCATTACAGGATTATGAGGGCTCTTATCCCATTGCCTCAAGAGGGGATCAGAGGGGTCTTTGGGGAATGCTAAATTTTGTGACTGGAAATTTTGAGTGTCTGCTCCAGTGTACAGAACGACAGGTTTCCCCCCTGGAAGCATGGTGACAGACCCAGTATAGCAGCCACCAAGTTCATAAGGCTCGGTCGGATTAAGAGCATATTCAAGATGAAACCAGTTGACAAGATCATATGATATTGCGTGACCCCATGTCATGTTACCCCATATTGCAGAATACGGATTGTACTGATAGAACAGATGGTAAACACCCTTGTAGTACATTGGTCCTGTTGTATGCAAATTGTACACAAATCAAATGAGTGCCTTAGATTCTGAAATGAGTCACCTTCTAAACCTATTAAAGAATATCAAATGACTAAGACGTACCATTAGGATCTGTGAATGTATTAGCCCCAGTTCAGCAATCCCAGCACCAAAAGCATTCACCCAATATGTAAAAGAGCCCGCGTAAGATAGCAGTATATAGCAGAATTTGCGAAATAATGTTTTAACACATGCACCTGCTTAAACGAGTTAAGGTAAGCTTACCGTTTATCCAATTCCTGAGAGGCTGGAAATGGTAGCCAGTCCTGTAAGGCTGCTTTGTACTTTCAGACGGGTCAACTGAACCACCCTGACCATTGTTTGCAGCCTGAACTCCATGGCTAAGTGCAAGAAAACACAAAAAGATGGACCAAAGAACTGGCATTTCAACGTTGTACATGTTCAAATACACAGCTATGAGCTAGTAATGATATCATGTGAAATATCCCGAGCAAGAACGAGTCTTCAGCTTGTCGTTTTAAAATGCATTTGGAAATAAACTATATTTCGATACAGGATTCTGAGGTAACAAGACCGTAATTACTAATGTTATCATTGGCGGAGATTCAGGTTTCGGCAAACTGATCACATGCTTCTCGGTCTTGCAGATGAATCTAATATGATCCATAGGAAATTGTGGAATAAATATATAGTCAACTTGTTGATTGCAGTTTATTTAATTAGGCAAAGACAAATGATGTAACTGTCTTGAGTAGCACTGCCTTGGTATGAACAAAACATCTCGCTTCGAGAGAGGATCATGTTTAAGAAACACCATAGGACGATAAATGGGCGATGGGGTTGCAACCACCGGAAAAGTCGAGAATAGCATTTAATCACTAACATTACCCCAAAACCTCTCACAACTCACAAGGAGTTCCACCCAGGCGGGCAGGTGAGGTTAGATATACACAGCCTTTTCCCTACGAGCTTGTTTCCGTTATACACCCATGATACGAAATCCGTCCATTATCAATTACTCTATAAAAGATGAGAAGCACCCACAATCTATCAAGTCATTTAGGTTTTAATCCATTGTAATTGTAAGATAACAACTTGCCAATAGAGCCTATCATATTATTGAGAAAATGGGCACCATTCATCTCTACTGAAAATGACAAAAAGACTAGGTCAAGACAATTTACAGATTTAAGCATAAACTAGAGAAGGAATTAAAGTAATACCCACTTGCAGGATAGCACACAAAGTAACAACTAATCAGATCAGGGGTTTGGCAAAGTGTACAGGCTACAGAACAAAGCCAATCTCAAGTATTTAAAGGCAATATTTGTTGTTATCCACTAGCAAATAGCCATGAAGCAACACATTGTGAACAGAAAAGTACTGATTAATTAATAATTATTCATTCCAAAGACGGAAACTTTCAACATTAGTGTACTAATAGATCATATGGGCACATGACAATCAACTCAACTTCATTAAGAAACCCATGTATAACAATTCACACAGGCATTTTATCGAGCACATGGATGGCAAACTCGAGCAACCCAGTTGCCACACTCCAGGGCATTAAAGAGATAAAAGATAAAATCTTTTGTGGGAATTTAGCATGCTTGGTTTCTCATCTTACATTCTCTTAGGAAGGGCTCCATTTTAGGTGCTAAAGGGACCTGAATTTGATCATCAAACCATTGCATTGTAGTATTTGAAGGTGCATATGGGTTGGAAAATCTTTCAAGTGAAGAGAAAAGGGCATCTTGACTAAAGAGGAATTGAAGTAGACTCGGGCTTGTTTAATTTAAGTTGAGTGGAATATAAGTTGAGCCAAATTAAATACGAGCATAAGATTAAGAGTATCTATAAAAAAAAATTATGTGAAAATGCAAAATTTCTTTAGTAAATTAGGACCTGAGACTTATTTTACAAAATCAATTAATTTATTACCGAGAACAGAAATCATGAACGCATAATAATATTAAGTTGCAAACGAAAAACAAAATTCAAATAACATCTAAATTAATTGTTTGAACCACAACACCTTCTACAAATCAGCCGCACCAATAATATGAGACAGTTGAGTCAACTACAAGTCAAGTACAAGTCGGGGTGAGTTGGCTTGCAAGTCGAAGTTATCGGACTTACAAGTCGGGCCAAATATTCACGACTAGACAAAATTTTAAAGGAGGCTCACCTCTCCTACCCAACGTGCTAAGCAAAGTGTGAGTTGATTCCGGAAACGAACCTATTATCCATAAGTTCATGAATCAATAGAAAAAAAAAAAACATATTATGATATTATATTCTCATAAAAAGGTATAGAACTTGAATTTCACGTCAATCTTATGGAAATTGATGTGAAATTTATATAATTTTGAATTGTCCTACCTTAATAGCTAGCTATTGTGTGTGATTATCCTTCAAACTATATCACATAAGCATTAATAATTACTAGGAGTACTACAAATTAAGTTTGCTCGGTGACCTCATTGGCTCATTGTGATCAAATTTCAATCACAACAACCTTGTTTAACATGTCAGCAAATCCTAGATTCCCACCATCAAATTATGAAGAACTCGTTATACTCATAGTATCTAAAATGAAGAAGAAAAAAAAAAAAAAAAGGGGTAAAAGTTTCAATCAAAAGAAGAGCATGACACGTCACCAAAACTGGCCCTAGTCCAAGCAAAGATGTCCAATTCTTTCCTTGTAGTTGTTCCTATCCTGTAATCCAAATCCCCATCCAATCTTCCATTGTAGCATTCATTTCATTCCCTTCCAAAACAGTCACTTTTCACAAATGCAAACTCAAACTTCCAAACTAAAAACTCCAACAACATTCTCACACATGTAAAAGATTTAGCAAGAACCACAAAACCAACAACATAATGTCCAATAACCTTCCATTTCTCGTCATGGGCATCATCAATTAGACTCAAAGAAACGAACTTTATTATAAAAACAAAAACATGGTGGAAGATGATGGAGAAGAGACCCCATCAAATTCAGGAAAACCAACAAGTGGGTCATGGAGATATGCATCGAGTTTCCAAAGGGATTTAATGGCAGGTGCAGTAATGGGAGGTGTTGTTCATACAATCGTTGCCCCAATAGAAAGGTCAAAGCTTTTGTTGCAAACCCAAGAAAGCAACATGGCCATTGTGGCTGGGAATCACCGCAAGTTTAAGGGAATGTTTGATTGTATCTTTAGGACTGTTAGGGAGGAAGGGTTCCTGTCCCTTTGGAGGGGTAATGGGAGTAGTGTGTTAAGGTATTACCCTTCTGTTGCACTTAACTTTTCCCTCAAGGTCAGTTTTTTTGCCCTTTCTTGTTTTTGTTTCTTGTGTTGTAGGAGTAGTGTTGTTCTTTTTTGGCAAGTTTTTATGTGCATTTTGAGTTTGTTATGTGTTGTTGGATTGTGGGTTTTTGTTGAAATATGGGAAAGGGGTCAAGAATGGTGAAAAAGATTGAATCTTTTGTGGTGTTTATGTGTGATATGGTTTGAGGGTTTTGGTTTGTTGTTTGGTTGTGTGTTTGGGTTCAATTTGGAGGAATGGATATGGATTCTGAGCCTAAGAACTTGAGCATATGGAGTTGTTGAAGTGCCATTGTTTAGTGGAGGACATGTTTGAAGCTTTGGTTCTTTGGAAGTCTTGTGCTTCTTGTATGGAAGTCTGGGGTGGATGATGTTTATGGACCGGTATAGCTACACATTGAGAGGCCCAAGATTTTCTTGATTGGGATATAATGTTGTTAGCTACCAAGTATAGAATCTAAGCTAGCAAGGACTGGAGTGGGTTTACTGATGAATTGAGCTTAAATAAGAAAATATTGGTTGAAGCACTTGAAGGTGAAGAGAATAACAAAGAAAACGAAGACTTATCAGCTTCAGATGGAACATCGTGCTCTTGTCATTGTCAATGTTGTTACTCTGACGACTCAAATAAGACTCCCGTTAAGCCAGAGGTTGGGGGAGGGTTTGGATGTACAAAATTTTGCCCTTGCAACTACAGAGAGGTTGTTCCTGTTAGACCCTAAAATTGAAATGCTATGACTTCCTGGATCTTCATTACAGAATAAGAAGCACATGAAATTTATTGTGCCGTTTTGATTTAGTCCGTGATAAAACAAACTGAAAAATTGTTGGTCATGGACCTGAAATCACTATGCCATATTGATCAGGTCCATAGGGAACAAACTTTTTGTGAAAGTAGAATTTCCAATATGTGCTGTCTTGAGTGGGCAGGAGCAAGAAATTTCAAGGAGTGCAAACATTCGCTGCCCTTTTACCAGCTGTTCATTCGTTAAGTAGATGAGATTCATGAACACCCTCTAGTATTCTTCCATCAAAGATCGTCCTGCCATTTCTTGATGTTCGTTTTCAATAGCCTATTGAACGTCCTTCTTGTCTTGAGACCCACATAAATTATTCATTGTCAACTTCACCTGTAGGATTGTCAAACTCCTCCTTTTCCATTGGGAGGTTGAAATGGTGGTCCGATTTGCTTCGGGTGTTATAACATGTTAGTGCTCTGTTAGGTTATGGTGCCAGAGGTTCCATTTTGAATGCTATCTATTGGGTAGCATTTGGATGGAGCTTGCATGATCTAGTCACTTAATGCCTTTATGTTGTTGCTTCTGTTATCTGGGTTCTTGATGAATATTGTTGTACTAGACAATGCTAGAAGTTGAGGTGGTGCATTAGCTTGTGGTACTAAATATTAGTTTATCTGGATGTCCACTTGACGAATCATTGATGCATCTGTAATAAGCAGTTTGCATTCTGGGGCCCAGCCAGGCTCTTAGGTGCACGTTATGACCTTACTCTTTCACTGTTGTATCAAAGATGACGGACCTTGAGTGTGCTGATACGATGATTCTTGCCTTGCTATAGGTTTGGGATTTTATTCAGTTTGTTTTCCTCTCTCGGCAGTGCCATTACCACCTCAAACCAGCCGCTGTTTCTCCACCTGTGTTTTGGGAATTTTCGAAATCTCTTGATGGTCGTTCTGGCAACCTCATTCCTTCCCTGGATCATCTTTCTGTTTCACTGATTGTCCATTTGTATGTCACTGGAGAGACCTCTTAGTAGATCTCTGGTCAGTTTAAGATGAAGAAACATGTGAAGGTGCAATCTGAAAGATCAAAACAATTGTGGCTCTATTTTGTGCTATTTCAAGTTGCCAGCATGTAATGGGAAGTTGGGTATTTGAAAGGGTGAAGTGGTGCTTGAATTGCTTATTCTACTGACACCTTTTACACAGAAAAATGCCATCAGTTCCTCACACCTTAACTTCTCTCTGAACAAGAGATCTTCTTTCTTTAAAGCCTATAAAGGTGCTGCGTTGCTTTTTCTTAATTACATTCTCTTGGGGTCTTATTGGAAGAGCTTCTCTGCTTTCCTAGGAGTAAGCCTGGACGTCTTTCCTCCCTGACCCTCCCTTTCTGTAACATAGTAGTTCCTTTTTGCTTCAGAAGGCCTTTCTTCCTTGTTTTTTCTTCGCCTCCCTGGGAGGGAGTGTGTTGCTCTCATTGTCGTGTAAGGGGTTTATATCATAGGACTTGGTCCTTTTTTTGTTAGAGTAAATATAGCTACCCATACAGACTCCTCTTCTTGAAGCATGCCTATATATATATTAGGAACATTAGTTGGGTCCCATTGGATAACGGAATGGGACTTGGATGAAGGGAAAAAAAAAAAGTGCAATCCTCAGACAACAGTAATCTAATAGGATTGAGGATCATGGATCTTGCGGATAATATTTCGGTGCGCGCATTACAAGTCCTAATACCTAAATGCCGATGGTGGACACGGATCATAGAGTCAATATCATCTGAGAGGATTATTGGACAAACGAGATTTCAGCTTGCCCAAACCATTCATTAAGGACAGAAGAAGAGGGAGAATAGCACTGATGTGTAATTTGTTGAACTTTGTCATCAGTTTTGAGGACTTTATCCCTCCTCTTAGATTAAGCTTGTTTGGGAGAAAATAATACCAGGGGAATATGGTTTGTTTAGAAGATTTAGCATTTTCCTTCCTGCCAAACTGATCTTTAAGCTTTGAGGTGAAGCAACCCCAGCAATCAGTTGGATCTGGGGAACTGGGAGGCAAGTTTCAAGTCTGAGGCGTCTCTCTGGATATCCTTATCTTAATCTTACTGTGCATGCAAAATTGAAGCATTGTGGAGCTCACTCACTGTTCTTGATTGCTTGCCGT
>ONZA01001765.1:4526-20163 GCA_900322205.1 Kewa caespitosa
GTTCGGTTCGATACAATGCACCCTTAGTAGTTTTTAGATAGTCCAAAGAAAAAAGAATGGCAAAAGGAGCAAGGGAGCAAAACATATGTAAAGTGCATGGCAAACAAAATTGAACCTAAGACCCTCTTATTGAAGGAAGGAGCTCCCAACCATTGGGCTAAGCATAGTTGTTTCACTCCATAAACTCTAACATTTAAATCTTATATTAGACTTGGTCTTTATAAAAAGGAACTAACTCTTCTCCCTCCTCGCTCACCCACAAACCCAACCCCCTCTCTCTCTCTACCCCATTTCAGTCACCCCTCCACATCTACCACAACCACCACCACGAGCCACTCAACCACCATCCCACCTTGCTGGAATCTTGCTGAAAAACACCTCTACCACCACCCAATTTTTTTCTTCTCTCTACTTGGGTGAAAACCAATTTTTCTCTCTATACTTTTCCCAATCTCTCTACACTATTTTTGGGGCCCTCATGGGCAGCCCCTTTTCGCCACCACCGTCACGCCGTCGCATCTCTGCCGCCTCTCCACTGTTCTGTCGAGGCCCACAAGCCCATTTTGTCAGATTAGTTAAGTATTTCTAACTTAATTCTAAATCTTATTTTTCCATACTAATTACTTTGAGTTATAAAATTAAATTATTAATGTAATTGCATTTTTTATTGGAATTTGCCGAGCCGAATGAACAATGACTAGTTGGACCCGAAATCGTTGCATGCATGTGTTGATTGAAAGGATTGGAGGTAACTTTAGTATACCTAACTTGATTTTATTAGATATGACTACTTATATGCTAAAAGGGTGAATTGATGTATACTTTATATGACGTTAAACTCAGACTTATACTTTATATTGTGTTCAAGTAGGTTTTGGTCTTGCATGTCATTGTTTTTATATTGTTCATATTTTGGTCGTTGCATGTGATTATATGACAGATTTTAGATATTCAATTGGTGGTGAAAAACTTTTGGCTAATTAGTACATGGATGTGGTTTATCTAGTGGTGATTCGTGTTCGATGTGAACTTATGTGCTAGAAATGTGAGATTTAGTGGCTGAAAATTCTGCCATGTTCACTTTTGATTAATGGGGCGAATAAGTGTATATGTGAATGAAATATTGAAAATCATACTAGAACTTGACAAATATTTGGAAAAACTTTTCAGCATGAAAACAGTGTAAATGTGATGTTTATGAGTCTTAATTATTGAAATTTAATTTGTAAGAATTTAGTTGTTGAAGTATATGCGAGTTTAAAGACTTGTGGTGAATTAATAATTGCTTAATGAATTACGCTTAGAATGGTTGAGGTTTTAGAACTTGAAAGTAATGGATTAATGAAGGGTTTGAATTTGGAACTTGGCGAATGTATGCGAAAATTTTGGTTGCATAATATCAAATTATGGGGCGTGATTCAAGTATCGTCAGAGTATTGTTTTGGTAGAGTAAGTGTGTAATATAACTCAAACTTTGACTAGTGAAGTATTTACATCAACTTAGAGACTTGTAAATTGGAGATTAAATACTGAAAAATTATTTCAGATGTTATATTTGGAAATCTTTATGAAACTTGACCAAGAATAATATAAAGTGTTTAAGATGTTGCATTGATGATGAATGAGAAGTTGGGAGTTATACATTAGGATTTGTTATACTTTAAGTACTAGATGAGATACGTTGTAAATGTTCGATTGTCGGGTAAGGTAGTTGTTCCATATTTGTTAGCATGTGTTGGTGATTTTGGGAGGATAATTAAAGTTGTTATCGAGGTTGTTTTTCATTGAGCGATGGAATTGTATTTATTTTGAATATTTACATGCCTTTTGGGCCGCATTATTAATTAGTTTGTTAGAGTATTGTTTGATCATTCTATATATTAGATTATTGGATTCAGAGAAGATGATATGAAGTTGTCATATTGACTTGAAGTGGGTAAGTGTCGGAGAATTAAGTAGAACTTTGGGTAAAAATGGTGAGGCTTTTTACGTCAGATTTGGGGGTATGGATGCAATACATATGGGTATGTTTTGATAGCTTACTTGATAAAAGATGTCTTGTGCAATCTGATTGCTATATTCATGTCAAGTGGTGTAGGTGATTGGATTGTTAAGAAATAATGATGTGATTTACGACCTTTAAATTATCTTTTCAAGTCATCTTACAAAAGCTGCTATGATTCATAGCTTGATGTATTGTTCATAATTTTCGAACCACTTCACCTTCAAATTTTATGATTTTGAATAAATTGTATTTTCATATTTTACAGTTTAATTTAGATTTATAAACTAAATTAGATTCTAGTTTTGTATTGATTTACATGCTTGGGATGCGAGAGCGTGAATTGTAATCGATTTGGTGTGATTTCGAGATAGGACGTGTAAGAGTCGGCATCGGTGCGAGGTAACCGTCACACTTAGCTATCAGTTGGAGTTAATATGATTAAACTAAACTTGTGTAGCTTTATCGTGAGTACTTTGTTGACTAAGTGTGATATGAGCCTGGTTTGGTGACTTAATATTATGTAAGTGAGTATAAGTAACTTGAACTTGATAGTGTATGTGCGAATAGTACATGCGCTAGGTGTTCTGAAGTGGGTTTAACACATAGCTATTGTCATTTTCTTCATTATTAATAGATTATTATAGATGCTTAGTTGTATAAGTTTTGTATGTTACAAAGAAGTTTTAGTTCGCTGGCAACAATGGTTAGTTTAGATGTATTGTAAAATAAAAAGTGTATATTATTCAAGTAGTCGTGTCTTGTATGGAGTGTCGAGGTCGTGATTTTGAGATTATGTGTAAAAATATTAATGTTAACTTATACAGAAAGGGTTATAAATTATTGTGTCATTCTAATTGAATATATCTCTTTATATTAAAAGTGCTATATGCTAGTATAAGCTTGAAAATAAGGCCGTGAGCTTTGTATAGTATGAAGACATAACATTGACCTTATGCTAGGTTATTAATAAGTAAATGGGAATGAAAAATATGATATTCCGGAACCGTTTTAGTCTTCTAAAGTCGCTTAAACCTTACTATTGGAACTAATTACAACTAGTAGTTGTGTATTTAAGGAGAACAACTATTTATAAGATGATGAAAGTGTAGATATGTTGTGCTATGATACACGGGCCGACAGTTAAGTCTAAGTTTGAGAGTTAGAGAAGGTGACCATAATAAGAGTATAAATCTATAATGTCTAACTTGACTTATAGGCTGCTAATTATAAATTTGTGTCTGCATAAATAAATAAGAGAGTTAAGAGAATAAATTCAATGACTTAATATGAGTACAAATTGTCGAATTGTAGTCATGTTAAATTGGGTTATAAAGTGAGCTAAAAGTTAATGAATTTTAATATGTGTGGTGTGAAAAATGCTAGACATTCTTGGGTGACATGGTATTAAATATGCATTATGGTCTTGATTAAATGAATTAATACTTAGATAGTCTAAATATGGATGTCGGTGTTTTGCAATATCTATTAGGATGTACTTTGTACATTATAGTTGATTGGTTGTGAGCCAAGGCAAGTATGTATGATAATCTAATTTAATCTTGTCTAAGTGTAAATTTGAAATGATGCTAAGTTTGTAATCACGACAATTGATAATTCTTGTTTTCTATGTGAGTTTATACGTGAGATGTGACCACTTAGAATGAAAATATGATACATAGGTCCAACTAATGAGTTTAGTGTTTTTGCCTAGATCACGTCAGTTATGCTTGGTACATTAATGATCGTGCTTTCATATATCTCAAATGGATTGGAACTTATCACAAAATGATTAATGATGTTGTAAAGAGCCCTTCGGGCATGAATGTAATCAATGAGTTGTGAAGTTATGATTGTTTATGAAACATTTTGTGAGGTATTGGGATGTGGCATGCTTGATCTCATGATTTGATGAGTGTTTTTCATGATCGGTATGACTATCTTACGAAATGATGATGAGAAGTTCCCTATCGGGCCATATGTATTGTATATGATGAGAAATGGATGAATTATGATGAGATTATGGTTTGGAACATGA
This sequence comes from Kewa caespitosa, assembly GCA_900322205.1. Classification (NCBI taxonomy): domain Eukaryota; kingdom Viridiplantae; phylum Streptophyta; class Magnoliopsida; order Caryophyllales; family Kewaceae; genus Kewa; species Kewa caespitosa. The sequence goes on from ONZA01001765.1 coordinate 8,567, forward strand.
TAAAAGAACCCACTAATGATATGTGATACTTGTTGTATTTTAAATCTTGTATGATCAGTTTGTCACTCAATCACTTTTCTAAAACACTAACACTTAAAGTGAAAGAAAATGAGAGTTAGAAGCTGAATGTGGTATTCCGAACAGAGCCTTGGCCATTGTGCCTTTGATATATGATATTGAAATGTGTATCCCCTAGTTCGCTTGTACAATGGTGGTCGATGCCATGGGCGACTAGTGCAAAAATGTAACTTGTCGTCCCTTTTGGTAGTAAGTTCTAGTTGCTTGGTTACTTGATGCCAGGTAAGGGGGTGTACACACTAGGCGTGATTGATATTGTTATGATGGCCAGCGAATATGATATTATTATTTGGAGTGGCCAGCTGGCCTTTCGGGTCGCTCTCGAAGGTAGGTTGGCTAGCGTTCTGGACCTACTGCCGTTCACTACCCTCAAAATAGAATGGCAATGAAATTGAATGGTTTTGTATGTGTGAATTTCTTTATGAGTATTGATTGAAGGTAAGTTTGATTAATGTGGTTTTGTCATGATTTGGTTATTATCTATGTTTGGTCTATGTTTTCTACCAAATGAGAATGAATGAAAATACTCCAAATGAGATATGATAAGATGTCCAGAAATGAAATGACTCGACATTTGTTGACGCAAATATGAGTTTGATTTTACATGAGGTTGTTGCATCAATTGTTGATGGGTTATCATATTAATATGGGAGGTGTGATTTGATGTACGCATATATTTGATATTGAGTTGGTCTTGGTGGCTCTTAAGTATAAGTCCAATGTAATTGTTTTAAGGTATTTTGGAGTTGTTGATGTGAGTTAGCTTAAGATAACTAGATGATCACTAGTTCAGATTGCACGAGTGTCGTAGTTGTATGTTAAAGGTGAGAATTATTAGAAATTTATGAACTTGAATGTAGATTTGAACTATACATGAATGCACGAATAATACTATGTGAATATGGTTGGTTATGTATGAGTGTATAGATGGTGATAACATGTATACTCATACGTTGGTTTGATATAATTTATTTACTACTTGTTCTTGGAGGCCCGAATAGGATTTCATACACTAAGCTAGTGGTAATGAAAGATAAGGAACGCTTATGACATGTGTAATAGAGTGGGTCTGGTATATGTGCGTGAACTATGTGTAAACATGGGTTACGTGATGATATCCATATAGCGATTGAAAAGATTTGATCTGGTATGAAGTTAGCATAAGAGTTGAATTACATTCCTTGTATTATATTATATGTACAATAACGATAGAATGTAGGAGTAGATTACTTAGCAAATTTTATTTATTGATGATTATTTATATGGAACCTGTAATGACCCACTGGGGAACCACTCTCCAATGACGAGCATATAGTTGCAGGTTTATCGGTCAAGATAGCTCAGATGGACACGAAGCGATCACATAGTTTTTTTTTGGTAAAAGAGAGAAATTTTATTACCAAAATAGCATGAACACCAAACACATAACAAAACAGAGATTGGAGCAACAAGCTCAAGGAAGCATCAGTAACCAACTAGAAAGCCACCTTCTAGGAAGGGTTCCAACTAGCAGGCTTCTTCATATGCTAAACAAGAGCTAACCTATCTACAGACAACAACAAACAAAAACAAACTATAGAGCAACTGAAATCATCAAACGACCAGCACCCCCAGCTCCTTCATGAACTTACTGACTTTTGTACAACCATGACACCTAATGAACAAAATAGTAGCAATCTGCTTTACAAGAACAACAACACTTTGACATTTATCATTGAAGGCCCTCTGATTGTGCTGCTTCCACAAGCTGTAGACAACAATGGCAAGGCAAGCCCTGCTGACAAGAGCTTTACCTGATCCACCTTTGCTTTGCTGGATAGCACCCTGGAGATCAAATGGACCAACACCAAGCCAGCAGGAAACACCAAACCATACCTCCTTAGTGAAGGGACACGAGAAAAACAAATGATCAATAGTTTCAGCGTCATTCTGACATAGGTAACACCTATTAATAAGATGGAATCCCCAAGTTTGGACTCGATCAATAGTACTCAGCTTCCCATGGAGTGCAAGCCACAAAATGAACACATGTTTAGGTGCAGCAAAATTACTGCAGATCATATTCCTCCAGAGAACAGTGGGTAGAACTCCTCTCAAATGAGCATAAGCAAGCTTAATAGAGAAATTTACCCCTTTTAAGCATTTTAGACCAATCCCCTTGAAGGTTACCAACCCAGGTTTTAGTTTGGAAAATCTTTCTGACCATCCATGACATAGCATCATATGTGGCAGAAGCCCTTAAATACTTCGTATAAAAAACATGGACCCACTTAACCCACAGCAGGTCTTGCGTATGTGAAAGAGCCCAGAGCAACTTAAGAATGGCAGCTCTATTCCAAGTTTTCAAGTCGATGACATTTAGCCCACCTACAGACTTAGGTAATGTGACTTTATCCCATGCAATCAATGCTCTTCTAGAAAGCCCATCCTTACCTGTCCATAGAAATACTCTACATGTAGTGGTCAATCGTTTCATAATCTTCTGAGGTAGAACAAAAAGTTGAGACCAATATGTTTGTACACCAAACACAACACTCTTGATAAGCTGCAACCTTCCAACATAGGAGAGAAATTTTGTAGACCAACACTTAATTCGAGCCAGGATCTTGTCAACAATAGGCATACACTGCTGGGTGGAAAGCTTCTTGGACGATAAAGGGACCCCCAAATGTTTAAATGGCAGAGTACCCTCATGAAAACCAACAGCATGAAGCAGTTGCTGCTTAAGCTGATTAGAAATGCCACCAAAGAAAATAGAACTTTTCTTAACATTAGCATATAACCCAAACATATGGGAAAATTTCACAAAAGTAGCATTAAGGAGTTCCATAGAGATGACATCCCCTCTACACAATAGGAGGACATCATCTGCAAAAGATAAATGGGTAATCCCTAGCCTGTTGCACTTCGGATGGAAGATGAAATTGGGATTCTTGCTCATCTCATTCAATTCCCTAGCCAAATATTCCATAACAATAACAAAGAGGAAGGGAGACATGGGATCACCTTGGCGCAAACCTTTCTTCCCACCAAAAGATTCAGTAAGCCCCCCATTAATGAAATTGAATAGGTGACAGTAGATATGCAAGTCATGACCCACTGAACAAATCTATAAGGGAAGCCCAGACCTAACATAACTTGTCTCAAGAATGGCCATTCCAAGGAATCATCTAATTTTTGTATATCCACCTTTAGCAAGCACCTGGGAGAAATATGTTTCCTTGTATAACTTTTCACAAGCTCATACTCCAAAATAACATTGTCACCTATACTTCTCTCTGGAATAAAGGCTGACTGTGCGCACCCTACAATATAATAAATCACATGGGCCAGTCTGTTGGTCAGCACTTTGGCAATAATTTTGTAAACCATTTTACAACTAGAGATAGGTCTGAAATCCCTTACAGTGGTAGGATTAGAAACCTTTGGTATCAAAGTAATGGAAGTGGAGTTCAAAGTTCTCATCATTTTACTAGTGGTAAAGAAATCACACACAGCCTCTACCACCTCCCTTTTGACAATGTTCCAAGAAGATTTGAAGAACACCGCATTGTAACCATCAATCCCTGGGGCTTTTTCATCACCTATTGAATACAAGGCTCTAGAGATTTCACCTTCACTAACTGGTTGATAGAGGAGCTATTGCTGATGTAGAGATAAAGTCTTGCCATTTCGAAGTAAGTTAATATCAACTCCAAGTAAAGAAGCAGCACAACTACCCAGCGGACCCTTATAAAACTGGACAATCTCATGTTTAATTTGTAGAGGTTCAACCAACTTCTCCCCCATGAGACTGTAAAGACAACTGATCCCATTATGAGCAGAACGAGCTCTAACAGCAGCATGAAATTTTTTTTTGTTACCATCCCCAAGTTTGAACCAGGTAATTCTGGACTTTTGCATAAGAAGTTGCTCCTCCAGATCAGACCACTTGGCTAAGCCTAGTAGTAGATTCTTCTCCTCAGCAATCAAAAGTTCATTAAAGGGGTCAGAGTGGAGCTGAGCTTGGACAACCTCTAGATCACTTATATGTTGCATAACCCTTAGTAAAATACTATGATACTTAGTGGCATTCAAATGCTTAAGAGCTTTCTTAACTAAGTTAAGCTTGCATTGAAGCTTGAACATAGCAGAACCATTTGCCACAACACCCCAAGCCTGTCGTACAGTGTCCTTATAAGCAAAGTGCTTAGTAAGGAAATATTGAAACCTGAACGGTCTACGACCAAGGAACCTTGTGCATTGAAAATCAATCACAATTGGAGAATGGTCAGAAACTGATGGAGCATGGAAATCTGCCACCATATCACTGTACATAGACATCCATGTAATATTACCTACAGATATGATATACTACGTCGGTTAAAAGATATATACTACGTCGCTTTTGGTCCTTGGTGTAGTCCGTCGTATATCTGAGCGATGTAATAAACAAACCATCTTTTACGCCGGTTTTTGTAACCTGTTCCCTTTGAGCCGTCGTAAATAATATTACAACGGTGTTAATAAGCCCGTAGTAAAAGATATATTTTAGGAAGAAATTAAATTGATTCCTTTGTTCACTTGCAGTCCGTTTCTCCACCACTCTACTTTACCCAAACAGATCCACTAGTCGAAGAAAAAAAAGGAACTCTCAATTCCACGATATGCATACAAGTCCTATCCTTTAACCCACATTTGTATTTCTTACTGGATTAAGATCTTGACAAATGTGCAATACACAAATNNACTCAACCGAAGTAAAATTAACCAAAAAAAATAGAAATACTAAGGAAGAAATGTGCATAATTCAATTCAATTTATATATTAGAGAAGAAAATATGCACAACAAAAGAATTCCATTTACATCTGAGAACCTCCAGTTTACTAATTCTACAAATAAATTTATACAATAATTTTTGAGTGCAACGAAATACAATATCTACAATTTTTTCTACAAAAAGTATTTGAAACTGTAGTTCCTTCATCATACTAAACCAGGTATGAACAACCAAGCCTCCAGATCTGGATTTGTTTTTCCGAAAAACCGTCACCATCCAATTCAGCGAAGCAATACTATTGTATTTGAAAAGAAAAACGAGGTAGAGACGAAGAAAATTTAAACCTCCAAGAGTACAAACTCATAGCCTTCGCATCTCAGATCTGGACGATGAACAAACGCAAAACCCAAATCTTTTGCTTTAGATATTTTGTCAGATGTAAATTTGTGGATGGGTAGATAAGGGATGATACAGGGAGCACATATGAGTTGGTGGCCGTGGTGAATCTCCGGCGCAAGAAATGAACTTCATGATAAATTAGAGGACAAACATTGTTAAGAAAGAGACAAAAAGGTGAATGAATTAGAGAAACAATGGAATGGGCGAAACAGCTGGGTGAGGAGAGTGAAAAGTAGGTATAAGGCTCCTTTATAGGTTTAGGTTTACTAAAAAGGTAAATTTTGTTTGTTCTTTTCTAGCTTTATAGACGAGTTTGCTAAAATTTAATTTTTTACGACGGATCTTTTAATGACCGACGTAGTAAACCATAATAAAGTTGATTTATTTACGAAAATGCCACCGTACATCTTTTACGTCGGTCAATTTGTTGTCTGACGTAATAAACCTAACGTAATATATAGCTTTCATAGTAGCCCTATCAATTTTGGTGTAGATCCTGGCATGACTCTCCTTTTTATTACACCAAGTAAAGAAACTACCAGTAGCTTTCAGGTCAGTAAGATGTAGTTGAGCCACACAGTCTGAAAAACGCTGTATCTTATGCACACTAACAGGCAACCCATTTATTCTATCACCAAAGTGCAGGGGCTATTAAAATCTCCCCAAACAAGGCAAGGCTTGTTACCAGGGATTTGTAAAGCAAGAAGTTCAGTCAAGAGACTAGCTCTGAGGCCAGGTTCATTATGAGCATAAACAACAGTGACATGAGCATGGAAAGCACATTGCAGACTTCTCACCTCCATATGAATCAGTTGAGAGGTTGTATGCAAAGCAATAACATTTGATGTAGCTGTATTCCACAGGCACCAAATTCTCCCCTTCTCGGCGTCAGGATAGTTTGCAAGCCAGTTCCAACCAAGGGGGGTAGTCCTTTTAATGATGCTAGCTGCTTTATTCAAGAGAACTTTAGTTTCTACCAGACAAACAAAACTCAGCTTGTTCTTGTGCATGAACAACTTTATTTCCTTTTGCTTTTGGGGTTTATTTAACCCCCTAACATTCCAACATGCACCAATCATTGAGCAAGGTTGATGTTGAGACCACCTACCCCAGAACTGGAGCACACCTCACCAGGCTTAGTAGCAATACCAGTATCCTCCTCATCCACCTCCTCCAGAACTGTAAAGGTGATGAAGCCCACTACTGGCACCGGATTCACATTAGTCACCTGAATTTCCTTACCCTTCCAACCACTATGAACCCATCATCATCCACCTGTCTAGAGATAGGTTGGGAAGCTACCTTCTTTTGCCAAACAGTTTTCATAGGGGCCCTTGAGTTCCCATTCCTTAGTGGTTTAGGATGGACAATATCATCACAATCATGCCCAAACATGACACAATGTTTACAAAACTTTGGCTTCCACTCATATATGAATTTTTGTGCCGAAGTCTTCCCCCCCAGGCTCCAAAATTTCCACGGTATCCACTAATGGCTGGTCACATCCACCTCAACCAACAACTGAGCAAATGAAATTTTTTCCTGTGAAGAAGTGCACTGGTCAGCATAGAAAGGCTTCCCTAGTGCACTAGCAATTAGACTCAGAGACTGAGAAGACCAGAAGCTAACTGGGAGGTTAGGTAGCTTGATCCATAAGGGAATGACCTTCAGAATCTCCTCATCAAAATTGAAATCAGGCGACCACCGTTTCAAGATTATAGGTTTATTGTTATATGAATAAGGGCCACTGTGAAATACAGATTCAACATCAGCTTCACTACCCGATTTCACAACAAAATACCCAGCCTCATGAGACATAACCTTAAAAGGGGAACTGAGAGTCCATTGACGTGAAATATAAGCTTCCAATTTCTTAGGCCAAGGGCTATCCCCCAAAATGTACACAATTAGTGAATTTTTCCATTTCAAGATCTCAGGTTCAATGTCTTCTTGGCGTAACTTAATCACAGGTTTCCCATTAACCAAGGTAGGAGCTACAAAATCAAGCTTTAATCCAAGCCCTATTACCTTGAAAGAGCGAGGTCCATTGTGGTTGAGGATCTGTCTCTGGCATATCAAGCTTTCAAGCAATAATTGGGTGAGTTACTGCTCCATTGGACTCAGCTCCAGTAAGTTGACCTACCTCCACTTGGACCGCAACACTTTGCTCAGTGAGTCCCCTTGAAGCCACCCGGACTATTGGAGTGATGATCGGAGCACCAGAGAGCTGAAACCCCATACCCCTAGGCAAAGGGTTTGACACCATAGTCGCTGGGGTTATCCACCCAGAAGGAGGGGAGGCACAACTGGCTCCTTAATAGTTGTCTCATGTTGCGAGTGAATAGACACATTCGAAGCTGGAGATGGACGAGGTACAGATTGAGGGGTGGGCTGCTTTCTTCTCCGACCACGCGCCATCAAAGAAACCCTAAGGCTTACGTTAGCTAAGCATAAACCACGAAACCCTCTCTCTCTAACTTTCTCTCTCTAACTTCCTATATTCATTTTAAAACTTGAAAAAAAACTCAATCTTTAAAGCGATCACATTGTTGATGTAGAGATTTGTATTTCTTTTTGTACGAATCGGATTAAATTTGTAGTAGATCATTAGAATGGATTCAATTAATGTTATTATCAGTTGGATTGAATTGATAGTATGTATATAGCCTTAACATTTACTTTGAGAGTAAATGTGGTGGTAATACCCTAAAATATGATTTTGCTTTCGCAGGTGTTGGAATAAAATGATTTGAAATTAAAAACAGGTTTTCCATTGATTTTCAAGTGGTACTCTGCTGAATTTTCTTAAAAACTATTATTTTATTGGCCAGAATTTTGGGGTGTTACGATACCCTTCCACCAAAGTTGCATGATTCCCGATTCTAATGTTTACTTCTAGATATTTCAAATAAGAGAAAAGATAGATTCCAATGCAAAAAAAAAAAGAGAGGAGTTCACCAATGCAAGGAGGTTGCAAATCTCGAAGAGGGTGAGAAGTTGCAGATAAACTTTTATAACGGTGGGCCAGTTGGACAACATTAGCATGTTCTTTTAAGTCACATTGGTAAGCTTATACGTGACCCAAACATTCTACCAATAAGAATGCATGAATGGGATGAGGGCGTTTTTGATAAGAATGTTGAAGATCATTTATGGCAAAGCCCCGATGAGTAGTTTGAGCTTGTTTAGGTGATCGAGAGTAACACCTTTTTTCCCTGATATTTAGCAAATTTAGATCGAGTTGTGACAATATGGAGACATTAGGTGTTTTTTTGGAATTGGACAAAACTCTTATTTTGTTTTCGGAGAGTGATTGTCAACACTTTTGGGAATAACTATTATTGCAATATAATTTCAGAACTTCTTATCTCATGTGATCAATTGATACTCATGGTTTATAATTTACATGAGATATTATTTTGAGCATAATGACAAAAATGTAAAATTGTTGATGACTTTTTTTTTTTCAAAATTAGTTGTAGTGAGCTAAACTTGTTATTACAACGAGCTAATTCATTGTAAATAATTTTTTTAGGCAAGCGCTTAAAAATGCAATTACAATGAGCTTATTTGTTGTAAATAATTTTCAAATTAAGGGACCTAAAACTGCAATAACAACAAGAAACTACGTTGTAAATAATTTTCAAATTCAAGTGCCAAAATCAAGTAATACCAACGAGTTAATTCGTTGTCGATAAAATCAACGACAATGAACACAAGGCGTTTTTAATTGACGATTGCTACAGCGAGAAGATTTCTCATTGTTAATGTATTTTACCATGAGAAAGGAGATCTAGTTGTGAATTACTATTAACAACAAAGCATGTAATAACAAAATACAACAGGATATGAAACTTGTCGTGAATTGTTATTTTCAACGAAAAGAGGCCCAATCACAATGATTTTTCTCGTTGCAATTATGTGGTTTTCTAGTAGTTATGGTGAGTTGAAATGGGGTATGAGAAGGGGATGTTTCCTTCTTGTGAAGGAAAGAGGAAGGTATACTTAAATGGTAACTTAGTTTATGGCTAGTCTAAAACCCTTAGAGACTATAGCCTCTCAGACTTCTCATGTACAATGTAGCAATATATGTTTTTGGGACTAAGGTATGAAGTGACGATAATATGCATCCTCCCATTCACTACTACGGTTTTGATGATCAATTACTATTGCACTTATTCCCATGCATTAATATTCATGTTCATATGAAAGGACTAGATAAGACTTGGTGAATTGATACACATTAGCACATAATTTCTAACAATAGAAGGGTTAGGCATGTAGATTTAGGCATATAGGTTTCGTGATTTTCAAGAATTTCAAACAGTAATTAAACAAAATAATTAAAGTTTGCCTCATAAAAAGATATGTGTAGGTTCCACATTGTAATGGCACTGTGATTATTTAGATAGACTATACGCAAACTAGGCGACATGAGGGAAGAGATTTCGTACTTATATAGCCCTCAAGAAGGAGTTCACCTAGAATCTCCAATCCAAGAAACACTTCCAAGGTTGAGGATGATGAGGGTGTGAATCAAATTTAGATGCAATGTGATACGACAAAACAAATAAAATTCAAATTTTATGTGTTTGGGTGCTTGAGCGCGTCAAGAATTTTTATTAGAGAAGGTAGATTTTGTTATGAACTAATTAAAAGTGACAAGGGACAAGAGAGAATAGGGAAGGCTTGTAAACACAAGCTAGGGGAGAAGAGAGAGTTTTATGCTCATCAACACAGGCTTAGGAAAGAGTTCAATGTATGTTATCAGCTCTTGAGGTTTATGGAATGAGATGAATAAGGGGAGTATTTATAGTGTTTAGGAGGAGATAGTCCATGAGGAAAGATGTCCGAAATCATAGCATAGATCGTAAAGACTTCTTCACAAAGGATAAACCATAAATCTGATTATGTATTTGAAAAGCGAGTTTGTTGATCGACAAGCCTGATTCGTTGATTGGCAGACCAAAATAGTTGATTGGCTTCCATGTGGCATCGAACCGTTGCTGGCTGGGTCACATCTTCTTTTGACTTTTCCTTTGGCTTGAGAGAAACTTAAATGCTTATAATCAATTCACACGATTTATCTTTGATTTATCAAGAGGTTTGATAACTCATTTGATTTATGAAGAAGGATAAACCATCTATATGATAGTTGAATGCTGCTGGAATCTTGTCGATATCGCGACCCACTCTCGCCTTCCCCATCTCGAGGATGGCTGGGGTACGAGCGTCTCCCACGAACGAATCAACTGGTGCCAGCTATCACTTTAAGGTTTTTAAACTAATTTTGTAAGTTTTGTAAATTTGGGGATTGCACTTAAGGTGTTGGAGTTGCCACTAAATTTTATTACAAACTAAGAAAAAGATATTTTGATGAGAAAAGAGTTGAAAACCGCAAGCTCAAACCTTTTAGACTTTATTTGAAAGGGACATCGCATAATGGACTAATCTAAACAATTTAACTTTGTTTATGACGAGTCTATACTTCTTAGAGACTATAGCCTCGCATACTTCTCATGGTTAATGAAGTGAGATCTCATTTATGGGGTAAGGTAGGGAATTGGCAATGATATACATCCACAAAATTGTGTCTATTACTAAGGCACTAACTATAATTCAATATTGTTATTGCACTCATGCATAAATATTCATGTTTAGAAAATGACTAAATTGTACTAGGTGAGTTGTTACAAGTAGGCATGTAAATGTCAACAATAAAGAGATTTAGGCTGAGTGGTTACGCACATATTATTTGTGACATTGAGAATAATATTGAACAATAGTTAATGAAATTAATTAAAATTGGCAAAGAGAAAAACTAAGGCTTGAAATCATTGAATTAATTATATGCAAGACTCTATGTTAAGAGGAAAGAAAATACTTACCTGTATAACCCTTAGGAAAGAGTTTATCTCGTCCCGAATCTAATTACTTCCAAAGGTCGAATGGGATGGGAGTGTATTCAAATATGAATGAATAAACAAGAATAATAAAAGAAGATAAGTTTATTATTTAAAGTTTGTGTTTGTCCATTATTTAGAGAAGATTGATTCAGTTCATAAACTTATTTAAAAATGATGATAGGGAAGAGACAATAGTGAAAACTCATCAACAGAAGCTAATGGAGAAGAGAGAGTTCTAAGCTCGTCAACACAAGCTTACAAAAGAATGCAATGTACTTTATGCAATTCTTGTTGTGTGTCAAATGAGGTGAAAAAGGGAGTATTTATAGTGTTTAGGAGGAGAGAGTCCATGAAGAAGGATGTACAAATGGTAGTATAAGGCATAAAGATTTCATCATAAAAGATAAACGATGAATGGATCCAAAATAACACCGAAAAGAAGACAATCTGTCAA
>ONZA01001773.1:6924-20501 GCA_900322205.1 Kewa caespitosa
AATATATAACCTGGCTCTTGCGAAAATTGTTTCCGTCTTACTGAAGGTTTGCTCTGCAATTGACAGCAGAACAGTATATGTTTCCGTCTAATTTGGCTTCCGAAAAAAAAAAAACCTCATCTCACCTGTGTGGAACACTGATCGAGCCTAATCTGAATATGTGAACTGAAGGCAGATGCTAATATACACCAACAAAACGCTTTTACTATTTCTGGTCCTCGATTACTCGGGTCACAACGCCTACAGCTATGGTTTTTCCTGACGACCTAAGAAAAACTCGCCCTAGGGCTTTACAGCTTGAGAACTCCTCAACACATACTTCTCCTTGTAAAGCTACCTGAAATAGCACAAGAGCAATAAAATGAATCTTCTAAAATTAAGTAAATAATGGGATTTGAAATATATACTGCAGCTTGAACAAAAGAGCAGTATCAGGAAAAACTGCTATAAAAAAGCTAGAACAAAGATGCAGCAAGCCACCTCTACTACAGCACTCTGCTTTGCTACAAGACAGCGGGGTGCCTTCTTCATCTCCTTTCCGGTTTTGGAATCGAGCAGTGACACTATTCTTACAACTCTTGCAGCTTCCTTTGCATGGTGGATATGAAATTCCAGCTGCTCACGCATATAGACAAAGCTGTAAGTTTTTATCCCCTTGTACTCTAGGTTTAGAGACATTAGAGGCTTTCCTAGTTGCCCCGACTTTGTACATACCGAAGGCAGTTAGGAAAGATGGAAAAGTAGTTGTCACACTTAAAAGTCTTAATTATTTTAGCATGTGAGGTAGAACTCGTCACTTTCACAGAACAGTTGTGAAAATATGTTTGTATGTCCAACATTATGTCTCCCTACTTGTAGGAGGGAAGAAGAGAAAAGAATAAGGTAACGTAAATTGCCAAACACAGAAGATTACTGCCAAAGGCTGTTTTGGTCAAAATATATCACTTCTCATTTCAAAGGGTCATTCAATGTGACAACTAATTCCAGATAAATCAAAAAGGGTTTAATTAATTATGGTGGCACTCACCTGAAAACCAATTAGAATAGGAAGTTTCACATCCAAGACAAGAACCTTCAACTCCAAGTGAGATGCAACTCGAACAGGATAATCTGGGTGACACAACACCCCGCCTGCTATAACATGGCCAACATCAAGGCCTTGAAGAGTAATGGCAACATTCTCTCCAGCTCTGGCAATGGCACAAGGCCGGGAGTTGCACTCAACAGAGCGTACTGTTGCTACTTCTCCCAGGGGCATGACTAAAACCTGCATTGGGTGCGGTCATACGTAAGAGAGCATGAGGCCATCATTTGTGACTCTCACTTAGAAATTGATATAAAAAAGGAAAATATGACCTTAAGATGGGTTCTAGCACTCAATGAGTTAAGGCAGAATCCCAACCACACAATTTATCAAATCAAAAAGCATATAGATCACCAATCATGGATATTATGAATTTTAGCTTTCACGATTTGTACGATATAAAAGAAAACACACACACACAAACACACACACACACAAGCCTCAAAAAACTTAGAAAGCATGTCTCGGAAGCGAGCTTCTGCAAAGCAGTGACTACCAACAAAGTATAGCAGTACACGACAAATGTTTTTTTGATTGGACCAAAGACATGAGAATGAAATCTGTGAAAGCGAACAGAAGCCCTAACAATAACTAACTACCAAGTACAGCATGCCAAATGGTGAAAGATTCTTTTAGCTTTTAATAGATAACTGAGCACAACAAATGAGTAGAATACTGAAGTCGATGAATATTGTCGGCAATTGGAAGTGACAGATGCTACTACTTGCAATACAAGGTGTGCAGTTATGCCCCATCTAAGTCGCTAACTGACACAAGTCTGATATACTGAAGATTCGCTAAGATGACTATAAAGAATAAAGTACCTTGGATCCACTTCGAATAGCGCCAGCTTCCAATTTACCACATACAGAAACCTGCCCCATGGAATGAGTCTTGACAACATCACATATAGGCATGAGCAGAGGCTTTTCATAGTCTCTCTTCGGAGGATGGAGCGAATCAATTGCATCCATAAGATGAGGACCCTCGTACCTAAATTTCAAGCATCACAGTCTGTCAGGTCACAAAGAAATAGATGGAACAAAAGAATTACGGCAATAATGTATAATTGGCAATTGAATCCCACGAGGTCAACTTTGGTATTTAAGAACTTTAATATACTCCTACATTTCCATACAATTGGTCGATTTTAAAATACAAGCATAAATACAGGTGATATGCTGTCTCTCCTGCATCTTTGGTAGCTGATTAATCATTCCATCAGCACAAAACCAGAAATGTTGAGGATATATTGGGATCTAACCGAATGGTAATACACTACAGAGTTTAAAGCAGTGTTGAGTATTTTGGTTAGGTGAAGCCGAAGGGTCCGCAACCCATCACCACCAACACCACCACCACCCCCAACCCCACCCCCCACCCCCACCCCCCCGCCACCACAAAGAAAAAAAGAGGCAATGAGCTCGTACGCTTCTCCACTTATTGTCCCTGATGTTTATCTCTTATAAATCCATCAATTAAGCATGTAGGCTTGATTTGGTAGGTTGGTGACGTTCTCCTAGCATTAGCATAACACTCAAACTAACACTCCATATCTAGCAACCTCCCATATTAGATGGGCTTACCAGGCGATAGCAACCTGCAGCAGGCCAACAGAAAATTGAATATTCTAAAATCAAGCAGGTCAGCTATGAACCGAATGACTGCAGATAGTAATTTAATTTTTTCAAAAATGATGATAAAAGTGCAGTTTCCAAGCAGATTGGGTCACAAAAAGAAACTCAGTAAAGATTATTCTTTCAACCCGTTCAGGTGCTATACCAGTCTACAACAACTAACCAAAATATTAAGGAGCCATACCATCTGATACATGCTAAATTAGTTTTGTTGCTTACCAGGAATTTAGACGTGCATCAGTAGCAGCTGCTACCAAATTCTGATTTTCCATAGCACTCAACGGAATCCATGTTATGAAAGATTCCTTGAAACCGCACTGACGAAGAAAGGCTCCACCTTGCTGCTTAATCAATTCAAACCGTTCCTTTGAGTATCCCACCACATCCATTTTGTTAATTGCAACAATTATTTGATCAACACCAAAACTTCTGATGAGCTGCGCATGCTCCCGTGATTGCCCCCCAGTACTATCCATACCCACTTCATAAGCACCGATTGAGGCATCAATAACAAGGATGGCAGCGTCTGCTTGGGTTGCCCCAGATATCATGTTAGGAACAAAATCTCTGTGGCCTGGAGAGTCCAGCACAACCACACGGTACCTTTTGGTGTCAAAATAAGCAACCGCGACTGTCATGGTTATTCCCCTTTCTCTTTCCTCGGCGCTTTCATCCAGCGCCCAAGCATAGGCAAATGACCCCTTTCCCTATATTAGGACTGAGAGTTAAAATAGAAAACAGAAGTAAACCTGGAAATACATTAATGATCAACATAATCGTTACCTGCTGCTTCGCTTCTTTCTCATATTTGTGCATCTGTTTCTGAGATATTTGGCCCAAGAGGTGCAAGAGTCTTCCTGATAGTGTCGACTTCCCAGAGTCAACATGGCCCACCTGCCAGCATTTCAAGCACAAGCAATGGCATCAAATACTGCCACCACGATAGATCATCAGGAAAAGAACTTTCATTACATTGACGATGACTTACTATAGCAAGATTTAGTTGACTCATTACATCGCCTTCTTTCTCTGGTAGCATCCACTTCTCAGATGTGTATTGTGCATGAGTTTTCCTACGGATAGCAGGCTTCAAGGATCCAGACTTGCTACTCAAAGACATATTATCCACACCACTAGTAAGACTTTCAGCCTTCATTCCATTTTCTAGGGCACCCTCTCCACTATGATCGTGTTTAAATTTTGGATTCCTTCGGGGAGAGCTATCCTGTCTTTTCGAGCTTGATGGTCCCAAGCTTAATGGTGTATTGCTCTTTTTTGCAACATTTGGAGCACCAGAGAAATACTTGTCATTATCTGTTGACTTACTTTTGTGCTCCAGAGGAGATCCTTTAGATGCAAAGGTAGTATCCATCTGTCTTGAACTGAATTGTGTGGCTGGGGTTGCATTCTTCTCAAGAAACCCTGGGGGAGCACCTGAGGATCCTGAATTTATGAAACTGCACATTAAGAAAGCACTATGCATACTTCAAGGAAGACAGACAAAAATAGTAGCCTTTTTTTTTCCGGTGCTCAACAACCAAAGCTAATGGTTAATTAGCACAACTAAAATATGTATACATACAAACATACAGATTATAGTATTATTTACCCAAAACCAACTATGCCTATGCGCTGTACATGGTTGACTATATGGACTTCCATTGTAAAATAGAAACCCAGATACCAAGAGGAAGGCCAATCAACAATTCATTGAAACTGGACACAACGGCAAACTAAACAGGACAATTCAAGGGAAAAAAAGTCATATGCAGATATGACTGTTAGCCAACAGACAACTGATCTTCCACCAATACTTTGCAGGTATAGACAACAACAAATAGAAAAACAACGGTTTTCACTAACAGAAATTCAAACACTATCGACAAAATTTTCTGGCACAGTCACATTGCACACCTTTTGGGGTTATTTTTGTTGAATGCAATCGACCGGCGATGACGTCATCTGGTGATGGAACATCGAACTTGAATGGGACTGATATAAAAACCATTGAAAGTATCATAAGTGTTCCAATGATAACTCGTTTAAATCAACTTGTTTGGTTGAAAACACTTCTACAAAAATGTCACATAAATTTCCTAAGAGACATCTACTTTTAAGGATCTAGCAGACCTATAGGTGCAAGGTGGCGGCCACGAGGAGCTCTTAGGCCATACGAGGACATTTGAAAATGATGTTGACCATTCTCAGCGTCAAGACACTTTTTGACAGTTCCAGTCTCATCAGTGTAATTCTGTGGTGGACACTCTAGAGCCATTTTCGGTGTCCGATGCGGCACTGATGCAAAGAGAGATTTGGCCAACAGGGATGCTTCAGAATCTTTGCATGTGCCACCAACTGCACCAAACAGATCTGCTCTATAAAGACCACTCCATAAAAAGAAACCAGCATTAAACTAGAAGGCCTTTAGATCTGAGATTGATACCTACAGCATTAAAAACCACCTCAACAGACTTTGTACCTGAAACTAGAACTAATGCTTGATTAGCTATGAGACACTGGGAAGCTTACTTCGTGAGCTACCAATTTTTCATGAACATTGGTAAGCATCTGCATCCTCTTGACAGGCTGTTTACCTATACCAAGTTTAAGCCAAACTCCTCACCTACTTAATGAAATACTCCATACTTTGACACTCAACAGAAAGAAAGTCATGCTTACAACTAGTAACTCAACCAAAAGTAAGGGCTTAAGTCCAATCGTGGATATCAGATAATTTAGGCATCCACATCAATGATCCTGCTTTTACACATACCATATCAGATCACGCATCCCCCACCCTCCCAACACAAAAAAAAATAAAAAAAAAATACAAATAATCTTTCATTTATTATCAGTGTGAATCCAATTTAACTCAGTTTGCAAAATATTGTGAACATGTTATCCTTTCTTCACTGCGCGCGTAAAAATTTGGTCTATGACACTTTCGCAAGTCAAACAACCTGAGTGAAATATTAATAAAACATTACTAGGAAAAAATCACTGCAAAAACTAGCATTACCTGTTTTCTTATCGATATTACTGCTGCTGTTAGATGGGGGAAAACGAAGAACGCCACAAATCTCACAATAGGACATACTCTCTTCATTATCATATGTGCATATATGACATCTCCAAACCCCAGGTTTTACTGTTTCACTTTCCTCGTGCACAACAGGTACTTCACCTGCAATGTAAAGATATGGAGGTACAAAGCTGAGGATAGAAAAACATGTTTGTCATGCAAACAATGTACATTAACAACACATGGCCTATGTCTTACCTCATCCCAGACATGGACCTACAGTTATGGCTACATCTAATTATCAGCAAGTGTGTGAGTGTGTTTGCACATCTTTATTCTAGGGTGAGAGGGAGGAGGGGCTCTACTCCCATGTTTCAGGGCCCTAAAATACCTTAGCTCAAGCAGGAAGTGGTCATTCCTAACATTATCCAAAAAATGTGTGATATGCACTATCAGACTACAGGCTACTAATCTGGTACAGTAGCGCAGCTTACTGGATAAATAAAGGCTCTTTCTATATCGTTTTGTTTTCAAAATTTTCCTGATGATATGCTTACTTTAGCAGTTTAGCTTAGCATTCAGTACTATCAAGTCGGTAACACGAAAATACAGGTGTTGGGAGGATGAAGCACATTTCGAGAGTAGAGACCTACCTCAGATAAATATAAAACAAATTCAAGTAGCAGAAGGAACTCCAGATTGACCAACGAGCCCCAAAAATTATGAGAAGACCATTATACAAATTTCTTCGCTTATAAATTAACATAAGTTACCTCCTATCTTTACTTTGCCACACATACATTACACTACGCAAACACAAAGCGAACATACTAGCATTTTCTCAACAAGGAAAACTCAAAACCACGCGACGACAACAAGACTAACCATTCTCTTCATAGGCATCATCGTCATACTCGTACTCTTCATAGTCTTCATAATAATCATCGTCGTCGTAATCATACCCATAATTAGCTTTACGAGACATGATCCTAAATCCCTAAAACACAACAAACTAACCACATTATCAGTAGAGAGCAACCAACAGTTTCTAATCACGTGAACTGAAACAACTAAAAACACATCATCATTTCATCATACATCACTAACAGTTATGAACATGCCCGGAAAACTTACCTAGTAATTAGTGTCAGTAATTGCACCAGTAATGGGGTTATATATACACCATTCTTTTGCCCTAAATTTGACCTAGCAGATAATAACACCATGAGAAACTTGATTAAGCACGCATTTCATACCCAAATTGAAATTTGGGGAAATTGGAAGTTTAATTTTCGTGTTTATTACGATTGGAGTGAATGATTGAGAAATTGGTAATTTGGGGAAAGAGATTAGTACCTGAAATTGAAATTAAAGGAACGGTTCAAGGTCGGTGCATTATGAGTTTCTGGGTATTTGACGGGAAATTTGGGGATGGAATTTTAAAGAGACATGAATGAAAACCCTAGAATTGGAAGTGATTTGAAGGTTTCTCTCTCTATCTATCACTAGAAGTCTACGACTGAAGCTCCCTCCAAATCCAAACCGATGCATACCAAAAAAAGAGGAGTAATTAACAAGTACGCTCAATTGGTCATGATGCCTCGCTTGGGTTTAGGTTATTCTTAACTTCCTCAAATTTTATCATTTTTCACATGTAACAAAATTTAATAAACAAATAAATAAAACTTCTTTCATGGTATTTATGTGTATTAGATTAAATTAATTCCGAGTCGGCAAAAATTTTACTCAATTGTAGCAATGAGTTTTGAATAAGAATATTTTACTTTGGCGATGTGTATGAATTATAATAGGTGTATCCATTCAATATGTGCATTAAATAAGTAGACTTCATGTGCCTTGGGCGTTGGCGTATTTCTTATGCCCTAACATGTTTGCCTTGAAGTCTCGAAACTTGAAATTTTTTATGGATGTCAATATAGGGATGAATAATTAGAAATTTCATGTTAGACCATATTCTCTTAAACTTACAAGCTACCTCACGAACTAAACTGAAATTAATTATAAAAAAGATTAACGGGCAAAATTATTTTAATTGACTCCTTGGCGTGATTATCTATTTAAACTATCTAATTTGAAAGAAGTAAACATTTTAAGTACATTAGACACTTGACCAAAGTTTCTTTTTTAGTTTCTTTATTAAGTAAAATAATTGTAAAATGTCTGATGTACTTTTCCCAATCAAAACGGGAAAAATAAATAAAAAAGAGTAAGAAATTCATGTAGAAAAGAGCGTCACATATTAAATTGGAAAAATAAAATCTACTTTAAGCTACAAACTGCTGATGGAAAATTAAACATATCATTTCAAATTCAACTGTAACATACAGCATGACAACAAAGTACAGTATACAAGAACAGAACAACTTGCTATTACACTTGTGAGAAGACAAGCATCTGCTATGTACAATGCCCCCAAAACTGTGGTTTCCTTTAGCTATACATAAGATATACAACAATGAATACACTATATAGTAAATACTACTATTGCTTTCGTATGGTAAAGCCTCTTTGCTCTACAAAATTTGGAAGACTATCATGTCATCACTCATCAAAAACTGAGAAACTCCTGTCAGTCAGTCATACAAGACTGAATTTGTCCACGAAAGCACAAGATCCCGCATCATAGTAGGAAAATCTGCAAATTCGTAGGACACAATTTATGCACAACAGACACCCATCAGTTGAAAAAAGGGGAAAGAAATTGAGCACTAGATATCGACTATAAAAAATTATTAAAATCGAAAACTGAAGGTCCAAGATTAATGATCAGATAGCCCTTGAAGGAACAAAAACTAACCTCGAGCGACCTCCACAGCAACGGATGGAATATCTATCTGATCCTCAACCAATCGGTATACGTCTACAAGCTACATTATTAAAAAGTGAAAAATTAGCAAATGTAACCTCAAGAAGTTTAAAGCTAGACCAAGGAAAAGTAAATAGGTGTTTCTCTTTTGACAGCTGAAAGATAATTCAAGGAGTAACAACCTCTTCTATGTGAAGCTTGGAGTCTTCAGTCAAGGCAAGAATTAGCTTTCTGCGGATCCCTTGATCAATCAGGACCAACCGTGTTCCATCTTTGATGGTGTCCGTGAGGTCCAATTTTCGAGCTGATTGTCCATTCCCTTGCCTAATGTAAATAATACATAAAAGTGTGACAAGTAAGAACTCTGAGCCAAGAGTAGTCATTCAATCATCTAAGACGGTACGTATCAAACTAACGTGTTTCTAAGTTGCAATGCAGGTGTACTGCTCATCTTTAGAACATTCTCCTTTGCCAAAACTATCAAATTTTCCAGTCGTTTCCACTGGAAAACACCGTCCTTGAAAAGCACCTGAGATATGAACAAGAAGCAGTTAGGTTGAAGTACCAGGGTTGTGTTCTTTGGATACCACTCTAAATAGAATTGAGCACCAATATCAAAGAAATTCCATAGTATTGGCAATACGAAATGCAACTCGTTTTCGCATCGACATTCTCTAACTTACTCTTAACTTGTTTCCTTTGGTAATAAACTACAGTGATTAAACAGATAGTTGCTACCTACAGTATTGTTACACTAATGTTGAGGTGATTTTTTGCCTCAAAAGGCGTGAATTTTACCCTTGAGGATACATAAAAGTCCACCCATAAAGTTGGAATACGTAATACACCTATTGTACCAAAGAATTTTCATATTTGTGTTCTATGACAGCCTGTATTCAAGTATAAACCTGGAAAAAACCTAGAAATTCGGAAGTCAATTATCAAGTGAGTTAATCCCCCCGATAAATCACTCGTATAGTCATATACCAAACATAAGTCGGAAAATTGCTCAAAAGAAAAAGTTTAAATTTAAAAAAAGAAAAAGTTTAAATTTAAAAAAAGAAAAAGAAAAAAAGGAAATAAAAATGACCATAAGTTAGCAGGGAAGAAAAGACAATTGACTGCATATGAGTGTTGATCACCTGTATTAGACGCTCACGAAGAGCAGGATTTGGATCTGTAAGAAGGCGCTTTGCCACATATGGGTACGCAACCTAGTGAAAATTTTGAGCAAAGCTTATAAGGAAAAACATAAAACAAAAAAAGTAACCATATACAGACAACAAATAGTAAAACAAAAGCAGGTAAAGCTGCCAGATAAGTTCATTGCAACCAAACACGATAACTGATACTCTTCATAGTGTAGAACACAGTCGCAATACTGCATACAGATGCAACATATACTAGTTTCAGTGCATTTGTAGTGCGACCGTGTATATGGATGCCAACATAGATGTTTGACATCCACAACAAATAGTTGAAAGTTATCTATAATTGCTAAATATCTTTAAGAAAAACTCCTATAACTTCCATAAAATTAAATAATGCACGAATTCAGAGGCCTTGAAACCTCGTCAGCTCTCAACATAGAACTGTAACTATGCAATTATACATTTGGCCTATACAAGTAAAGTTGATTTTCATTACCTCAAGAAATTTGAAGTCAGGCTTCAAGGATAAGCAAATGCCTTCTTGAGTCAACAAAGATCGGATGACAAGAGAAAACCTTTCTGGAATTCGGATAGGATATTGATAGACAAGCTGATTGAATTTACCTGACAGCCACAACTCACAGCTCATTACATAAGACAGAAATTGCAGAGAAAAGAATAAAGACAAAGGTCACAAAAATAGACTTGTTCATATATGAGTTAAACATTAATTATTGATCTTTCTTTTTTTGAAATTGAAAAGAATGTCTCAACATGTCCTTTACTAAAATTACACTTATTAAGTCACAAATTCTTAGGTGCATTAGGTGTATCGTATGCACCAAGTTCAAGCATAATTTTGCTACCATGGAGACATAGGGATGATTTTTAAGGACACAAAAAAAAAAAATTAAAAAAATTCAATATTTTTAGAAGTCACGCTCCTTAAGGTAAAAAGTCAAGCTTTAGAAGTTGGGGTATGCAATACACCTAGCGTACACGAGTTGTTTTGATATTCAATTGTTTTTTAGGAAAGCAAGACATAGTCATCTATGTAAGTTCTACTTCTACCCAAGTCTCATCAACACTGCCTTTAAGACGTCTCACACTTTAATGTTCCTTTCCCAGTATTGATGATATAATATCAGATTTCAATGAGAAAGTGTTGCTAAGAAAGGTTACATCAAGTGTTCTTACAAGAAAAAGGAGGTCAGTTTAAGGGTTCAGCGAAAGAAACAAAGTGCACTAGTTCTGTAATAAAGGAAAGAACAAAAGTAGGGAATCAAGTTACCTGTGACACTTCTGAAATTAAATTCTGATAGCCCTTTCCCCAGAGAATTCTGCCATATAGCTTCTAGAGCTGGAATTATAGGAGAAACATCAGTACCCTTGGCCAGGAAACCAAGCCTGGTGAAGTCATTTGCCATCTCAGCATAATCTTCATTCACAGCATGGACAACAGCATCTATCAGAATCTGTTTATTTAGCTGAAGCATAAAATGAAGGGAAAAAGATGGTGTCAGTACAACTATAAGCACAAAAATAAAAACAAAATAATACTAATAACAAGCAAAAGTAAGTTAAATGTATTTTCCATTAGAAAGCTAAGATACGGGAGCAAAGTTCTGAGATACTAATATTTGACAGGGGACGTCATTTACATTTCTATAAAACAAAACTCCTGATTGAATGACACAGTTTATCTAATACCAATCTCATGTTAAAAGAGGGTTCTTATACTATTGGCAAGTATTTCGTCCTCTGGATCAGTAAAAAAAAGAAGTTGATAAATGTGACCACAGGAAAGCCTACTCAAAACACATATAAGACTTGGATTCTATCACATGGTGCAAGCATTTCTTCCTTTATTTCCTTGTTTAAGTAGGTTAGTGAGTCGGGAGTCATGAGCATCCAGGCCTTTGGGAGGGTCAGGAAACCCACACAAGTACCAACTATTAGGCAATCCTGTAATAGCTGTAGAAGCTTAGGAAGAAGAGGAAAGCTTACTTCTGATGATAATAACAATAGCCAGTATTCACTAAGGCTCCGCTTGGTTAGAAACAAATTATTTCTTCACTTAAACCACTTGATGGTACAAAATTAGTGGGAAGGGAACAAAATATTTCCATTTTTCCTTCAAATGGCGGAACATGTCTTCCCATTCAAGAAGAGGGCAAGTCAATATCCTTTTAATCTAACCCAACCCAAAGCCAAGTACCAAAGTATCCCTCTCAATGCTAGCTTAATGCACCCAACTCCACACAAAATATAGTTAAATCGAATCTCTATTCAATCACAAGAATTTGTGAAGAAAAGAATATGGTTTCCATTGAAAAAAATGAACTTTGGGTGAAACAATTATCCGCACAACCAAATGCAGCATAAATGTTTGCGGAAAATAAAATGCTACAACTTAAGTGTTTTACCTGGCTCAGCACTGCGACATTTCCAAAGTCCACATATGCAATGCGCCCATCACGCATAGCAAAAATGTTTCCAGGATGAGGGTCTCCATGGAACAGCCCAAACTCCAATAGTTGCCGCAGGGCAGCACTCACTCCAACAGTCAAAAAACCATCCAGATCAATGCCTGCTTCCCTAATAGCCTAGTTACATTGCAAATCGCCTATCGTCAGCCCAGGAAATGGGTAACAGAAGTAACAGATAGAATTAGCAAAGATGAATAATCTATTTATCATCCAAACCTGAGGATCTGTACACCGGATCCCATCAATCCATTCCATCACTAAAACACGTGATCCGCAATACTCCTTGTATACCCGAGGAATTTTGACAGTGGGATCATCTTTGAAATTTTCCAGAAAATCTTCGATGTTACGGGCTTCCTGTGATTTATCAACAGAGAAGGAAACAAATTGCGTAAGAATGAGAGTGTTGTCACATGATGAAATAATCAGTGTCAAAGTAACATATAAATTTATCACCAATAAAATTATACAGGACATGAGCACAGGAATTTTGCCTCCATGATCACTAGTTTTTATATGTTAGCTAACAGTCCACCATCATTGGAAACATATAAGAAATATTTGACCGTTTCTCAATCCTACAATAACTGGAGGTCCCCATGGAAGGAAATGAATAAGCAAGTTTTTGTAAACAAAGCCTCTTCGCATTGGGATTTTTTTATACTTTCTTTAATGAGGCTACTGTGCCCTACTGTCCAAGTGACACTAGCTTGGGTAAGGTTGCGTACATTTTGACCTTCCTTAGCGCCACATGATGTGGGATTCCACTGGGTTTTGATAATGTTGTTGTTGTTGTTAAATGAAGTTATTGTATATAGCTTACTGCTCCATGAACAACTCTCAATTATTCTTGACTTTGCGAATAAGGTTTGGGTGCTTCTTTAGCTGGAGGGCATGATGGTCATTGTCCTTTGCCCACTTTTCATGCATGGGTAACTCAGCCATTGATGTCTACAATTTACTTATTCCAAAAGAATATTGGGCTTACCAAGGTGTAGAGGAATCACCATATCATGTACTAACAGTAAAATATATATGACCTTCCGAGTTTTGAGTATCAAATAATTTCAATCAACCAACATTTGATGGCAGATCTTAGAAGACAGCTTACCAAGGTGTAATCGAGCTCCTCCAAAAGCTTCTCACCAAATTCATCAACAATCAGCTCGGCGTTACAGCCCAGTTTCTGCATACTGATGCCATTCAAAAATGACGCAAGCGTGCGGAAGAGGAAAAGGTCCCGATAAATTATGGGCTCTATATTAGGCCTTTGTACCTGAAAAAGCCACATTTATGCATCCTTAGCAATTTTCAATTATTTTAAGAATCAGGTGGAATCAATGGTGGAAGTCTGGAAGGGGGGGGGG
>ONZA01001795.1:13253-24011 GCA_900322205.1 Kewa caespitosa
ATCGTGATTGGCTTGGCTTGCCATACCCATGCCTAGGCCTGACTAGGCTTGGGCCGATTCGTGGCTGGCTTGGCTTGACTCGTAGCTGGCTCGGTTTGGCTCGGCCTGATTAATATCTGGCTTGGCTTGTATAGTCGACGAGCCGAGTACGAGTTAGCTATGAGCTAGTTTGACACGGCTTGTGTCCGGCTTGCCTTAGAACGAGCCGAGTACGAGTTAGAGGTTGACCTAACCCGGCCGAATCGTCGTCGACTCGGCCCGGGCTCGGCTCAACCTGTCCGTGTCCGACACTACTTCTAGGTAAGCATTCTTCAAAACCCTAATTTCCGATCATCTTATTCAATGTACACTCCTAATTGAAATTACTCTTGCAATTAATCGAATTTCAAAACATAATACACTTACAATTCACGTAATTACGACACATATTACATTCACCTTACATGTAATGATCATTACACGTTGGAAAATCGATTGCAAATTAGGGATTTAATACACTGATACACAAAATAGATAATTATGAAAATTCACGATATCTAGGGAGGAGACAAGTACTTTTTTTTTATTCAATTAGCTTGATCCTCAACGAAGCTTTAGATTATTCATCCTGCAAAAAAGAAATTAAAAAAGATGAATGATTTGTTAGCAACTTGATTGGATTACTGTTTATTAGGAGTATTATATTATGGAATGCACATATGATTTCGCTACTGTCAATTATTGTTGGCATCTAAATATTTTAAACTGGTATGATGATGATGACGATGATGATGTGCATAGTGAGTTTCCCGTATTAGTCTAATGTTTCAAGACTCTCGAGGTAATTAATTAGATTGTGTATAATTGGTTATTTAGGATGGCCTCCATTATCGGTGACGAAGGCGGAATCCCATTGGTTGATGAATTATGTCGTCTCACCTACCGTGGATTTTTGTAACAACGAAGGACATATGGTTCGTACAGTGATTGCGTCACCCTATTGATACTAATACTAGTTTAGTAATAGTCATTAACGAGTTATCTAATACTTAGTGTGAAAGTAGAATAGTGGGTACACATTTAAGGAGTTAAAGTTGGAATTCGGTGATTAGGGTGTTAAGTTTGGTAACCAGAACAAGACTCTTTCTATTTGCATTTGAAATTCGATAGCTCGATCTGGGTTATTCTGCTTTGATAATGACAATTAGTACCTTTTTGGTAGTGGTTTTTGTTTGCTATTTTAAAATAGTTTCTTGGGTTCTTTTTTGTTGCTAAACATGGGAAGTGAGACTTCAATGATAAGTTGCAAGTCAAAAGGTGATGCAAGAAACCTGAAACCAACAGAAAAGTCATTGATTTGGTTATGATACTAGGGTGAGACTTTTAGGAGTGAAGTATACCTTTGTTCTTCATCTCTTAGGTTTCCGTTGTCACTTCCTCCAATATTTCTGTAATTCGGAAAGGGAATGCGGCCTGACTCGATGTTCTTGACATCCTCAAGGAGGTCTTCATAATGCTTCTTACACTCGTCGGCAGTTTTTGCGCCGACTGCTTTGGCAATATTTTGCCAGCGGTCGGGAGTATCCCTGTCGTACACAGCCAGAGCCCTTTCAAAGGCTTTGTTCTGCTTTGGAGTCCATGATGATCCTGTGCCTTTTGAGGACATTGAGCTAGTTGCCATTGGTTAGGATGAAAAGTTAGAACAATGTTGGGCTGGTAATACCCGAAGAAAATAGTATGATGCAGGGATTTTAGAGAAGGGACTTGGAGAAAGAAGCAGTTATCAAGAGCTGATATGGAATGATGAAATGGTTTGGCAATGCCTGCTCTTTATAGTGGTGTAGAAGAAGGTGGGGTAATGCCAGTGGGGCAAAGTTATTTGGCCAGGGTCATTCGAAAATTAGGGAATTTCAGTGATTTGTTTCCCTAGAAACCACAAAAATATGCAGGAGGTGTTAACAAATGTTCACTAGGGTAGAAGAATCAGTATCTGAATCGGTAACTCTTATGGTTATTCATCTTCCTGTCTTTCACATTTTATCTTACACAGTTCCTTTTCACTGCATTATGCAATGCATGATAGATAGTACATAAGATAATCACATTTTAGTCACAACCATACTTGTGATTAAAATTTAAAATAGAACGTCCAAGTGTGTTGTCGTCTAATCTGCGAGGTAGCTAGGTCATTTAGCTTCAACGTTCGATGTTTATTTGATGGACGTCTACGATTTTTGACTCGCAAATTTAACGATTCTATCTTCACCAGATAAAGAATAGAAAACTGAGAAATAGTTTTGTCTTAAATACAACCATATGCTATCAAGGAAAAAGTAGCTAGAGTGCCAGAAGTTTGGTTTATGGAAGTTGGCAATCTGTTTAAGAAATGATAGGAAATAATGCCTTCTCCTTTCTTTTTCTTTTCCCTTGGGTTCTTATAAGATAAATCAGGTACTAGATGGAGTCTTGCCTGTATTTTTTTTGTTTTGTTTTGTTTGGTGGGTAAGGAGTGGCACACATATGTGCCTTGGTAGGAATCGAACCCCGGGTCTCCCCGAAAATTCGATCGGTGCATCACCATCTGGGCTAGCAACCAATGCCTAGTCTTGCCTGTATATGCTCTCCTATCTTTCAGGATTTTTTTTGGTAGAGTAGCTTCTGTTTTGTTTATTCTCCTAAGCACACGAGGTGGGCCTTGAAAGATTCACTATCATTCCACTGACAGTACTGAGACTTTCACGAGAGAGCCACAAGTCCACAACCAGTTGATAATACAGTATATTTCTATTAATAAAGAAGTCATTGTACAGAAAATCTCTTTGTTCTCCTTATTGCAGTTGCAGGTGATCTTTTATTGTACTTCGTCCTGGACAACATTCCAAGCTCTCTAGCTGGCCAACTGTCCGTACAATGATTTTCTGAGGAACCTTTACCTCAACAATATAGTCAACAAATGTTATCTAATCCCTGAGGAACTGGGGTTGGGACCTATTTTTCATGTACTGTCAAGCAAAAGAACTGCTAGTTGTTTACCTATTGGGTTGAGTTTCTCATTACATATAGTACTTTTTTAGAAATATAAGACAAGATAACTTAGTTGATCCATATTTGGTGTGGGATTAATGTTTAACTATATTGTTATCTAGCTGCTATGTGAAGATGCTTCGAGTAAATTGATACTCGTACTTTCTGCTTGATCAATTTAGTATATCGTGTTTTGCCATTATGAACTTTTCTGGAGGCTGCTAACCCATGAGCTTAGTATGCCAGAGCTTTTGTTTGTAGTAAATGTGTTAGTAAACACATTATGTGTATTGGTGGTGTCCGTTAAGTTGCAGGTTTGACATCTTCAAAATCCAATGAGAATACATGTGGGTATACAACGACGTATTGGCCCTGAATACGCCACCCCTTTGGGAATTCTTCAGCCATTTTAACAGCCTACAGGATTTGGAGAAGTCTATGGTCAGCAACTGCTAGCATCGTTGCCTGGTAGGCTGGTATGATGACTGGTACTCATAACTCATATCATGTTTTTCCTATATCTTCTTCTCTTTCATACATGCAAGCAACTGGTTTCCCACCTGCGAAGGGAAACCTTCCAACCTCTCATACAGAATTTAGTTATTTCTGGTATAATTTTGTTTTATGATTAATGCACCCATGCAAATGTCAACTATTGTTTTTCGGTATGTGGACCATGAAATTGGGATCAGGGACACTCTCCTAACTAACCAATCCTTTGTAATTGAAGCACCTTGAAAGCATGAATCAAGAAATACAAATGTTAAAGTACTATTTGTAACAAGCACTGATTGACTTGCTTTGTCGTTAACTGCCGCTATATAATGAAGTAATGGTGCCAGTTGTGCTTTTCGAACATGTACTTCAATTTGTCCAGTTATAAGTTCTGGTTCATGGCTTGATTTAGCCAAATTTAGTCGTTCACCTTCTATAAAGAGAAGCAGTTTGGACTGTAACTTCCTTTTGGTTCAGCACAAAGATCAATGCGGCTTTGCCCATCACGGTGTCTTTTACATCTGATGTAGTAGTGAATCGAACTCTATTAATCATATCTCAACTTCTATTGGGTAAGTCATGGGCTACCAGAAATATGATCACCTAATGGAATCTCCCAAAGGACCATATGTGACATTTTTTTTCCAGTCCACTTGCATTCTTATAATGCTTCTGCTTTTTTCTATCACAAGTAAGCATTCGGCTCGATCCGATAATAGGATAGACCATTGATAGAGAGAATATACATCCTCCACTTATGGAGTTCTCGCTGACCCTACAGTCTGTTTTTAGCCAATGTTGGCATCTGATACATGGGTTGACAATAATTTTAACTCAATTAGTTTTGTGGTAATTAACCATTCAACAACATTTGTTTACTGTAAAATAAATCCTTACCGACAATATCATACCATACATGACCCGAATGCCTCTGATGAGGCTTCCCCTAATGCAGTGATGGGTGTTTTGGTTTAAGAGCCGCGTCTTACTTGTAAACAGTATAACCTTTTTGTTTCAGTTGATTTTCAAGATAACCACATTTTTCACGCATGTGCCGTTAATTCTTGGTTTCTTACACAGGCAGCTTAGGTGACCACATTCTGCATAAACAGATTATAGACTTCTAAAGGAGATGTAGGTAATTCAAGTTTACAACGATGTTGAGAGTATTTTCATCACCGAATATTTCACTTCAGAAGTGGCCATATAAGAAGAGCTGAAATATCTATATAAGAGGTGATGATGGACAGAGTACCAGAAGAAGATTGGGGGATCACAAGAGTTTGGTATCATGCTGCAAGTTGCTTAGACCTATGGCGTGCTGTTGGAATAATCTTACAACTTGTAGAATCAGGATATGTACTCTAGAATCACAAGTTGAAAGTTGTTGGTGGATGATTCATATGATATTCTTGTGGCATGTTCTGTCAGAATACAGATCTTCCTCAGTTCTTGCTAACATGCCCCAATAAGTTTAGTTAAATAAGTTCACGTATTTTCAAGAAGGAAAAAGAAGAGGAAATGAACCGATGATGCTAATGCAGTTGTACTTTGTTGCACAGTTGCATGCGTTCTTGTGATCAGAGGTCTCACCCTCTGACTTCTCAACTGTTTAGTTGTAGCGAGGAAGAAATAAGGATCTCGGATAATTGTGGTTGTTTCTAGGATATTCATTACTCTTTGTAGATACATTTGTCTAATGAGTCCATTTACTGTATTTCATTCAGTTAGGTAAGATTAGCGGCGGCTTATAATTACAATCGTAGTCCCTGGATAAGAGCAAGATATACATATGTTCTCAGGTTATCATTTATTTGAAAATCGCTCCTCACAGTTTCTAGGAATCTTCACAAATGAGCTAGTGCAGCACCAAGATGCCTCTCCGATGAACGCCACAAGGAATCCTTATCAACCAGTCCATCTCATATGGAAAGTAAGGTATGTGGATTCCATTCCCACCTCTTCGATTTCTCCACTCACTCTTTGCGTGAACTACGTGCCTCTTAGTAGCCTGTAGTCACAGTTAATGAGAGATGGGTTACCTACCAAACAATGTAACAAATTCATATTTGCATGGAGTCGAAAGCAGAGTTTGTATTTGGTTTTGGTGCAATCTACTAGAGTACAATTACCTTATCTGTTCGAGGCAGTGGAACCAGGAACCTACACTTTACAGGAGCTTTCCACCCACTTGTGGGCTTGTGGCCCTTCATTGGCACGGGGAAGAAATGCAGATACCATTGAGGGGAATCTTTGGAGGACAATAGAAGCTTCAGATGCTTTATTGTGACAAATAGGTTTACTTGAGACCGTAAGATGTGATTAGAGGAGATTGTTCATAGTTCATACCATAGACAAGGAGTTAATTCAGTCAAATCAGTGACTTTTAATGGTATATAGTATCATCAGTCAAGTATTTAGCATTTAATAGTTTGATGTTTGTGATCAGATGGGGACGAGGGCTGAAGCCTGATAACATGTCTGTCACTCTTGGCCGGTGGTAATCTAATCAAATTTATCCCGCTGCCCTGAAATATTAGTTCCGAACCTCCACGAAAAACCAACAAGTAAGAAGTTATATCCCAGGTTATCAGTTTTACGTTTGTAAGCAGATGACTTGAGCTCTTCATACAAGAACCACATTGTTAGAATTGTGATCGCTGATGAAGTTGCAAACTATTTCTGTAAGTGTAGTTTTCAAGCTAAACTGGGGTAGAGGCACAGAGTACACAGGAGTCCATGACTACATGTGATTCTAGACACAGAAGGTTCGGCTAGACCATTATGAAATGTCGTGGGCATGGATTCTTGAGTGCCTTTTCTCCTTTTTACGCGGTCATTCTCATAAAAGTGTTCGCAAAGGCATACTTATGTCCTTCAATGTCCTAGGGAAATGGCTTGAGGGAAAGGCTTCCACCTTTAACCCTGCTTTTATCCCGTCCTTTTCTCACTTTTTCCCATTTGTTAGAAATATTCTTCTTGGGAGCATAATCTGTGATGGCTTTCTTGGACCATATCTTTCCTTGATAGGCAAATCTTCAAGTTGTTTGCAGTACAAGTTTATACCTTGCTGCTGCTGTGTGTCTTCAGTGATAATTTTCTTTTGTTTGGTTGCAGGAAATTGGAAAAAACATTGCACTCATCCATCTGCGACATGGTGATTCGATTATTCTATAGCTTAGCCACTAACCTGCATGCGATGTGATTTCATTGAGAAATTGTTCATTGTTATTATTGTTGTTTTTGTTGCTGTTATTGCAGTTTCATCATCAAGTCCCCAGTAATATGCTAGATTTACAGATTCATTGCTATGACGGCAATGAAGTACCATATCCAGTAGTTGATGTAATCAGGGTCTAACGGAAACGATTTTTGTATGTTGCAGAATGTTGTGTATGTCCGACTTCCCTTGTTCCGCCAGGGGCCAGGTGAAAACCACCTTGTGTGAGGCATTCGAACCATTATATTGATAGTGACTGATAACTGATGCAGGTGCACTTGATCACTGGGTGGTGTTTTTGTTTCAGACGGTATGTGTTGAATGTACTTGTTTAACAGCCTACCAGACTTCATGTTTTATAGCTGTGTAGTATTGTGTCTTGCTGGAGACTTGCGGATACTGTTCTGACCCAATAATATGCAATGTAAGATGATCCCAACCTTCATGGTATAAGATTATGATCCCGGATTGATCAGCCGAATTTCGACTACTATACTTATAAGCTGCAAGTTTTAGTTTAGTCATGTAAATATCTTATGAGCTTCATTGAGCTTCCTTTTCCAAACTCATAAGATTGAACCTGTAACGTAATGTACTTATGTACACGGGACTTAAATTACACATGTTTTCAGTCGTAGAGGCGAAGACATCATTGATACGAGTACATTGTGTCATTATGATTGGAAAACAACATAATATAACATTTTGCTGAATGACATTTTTCTGAATTATTTCTGAATTATGTATCAATGTGATGTTCAGTTAGATGTGGACTTCGCAGTTTGCTCATTTGCTGTCCAAGACACAGAAACCCAAAGAGTTTGACATAAGAAAAGAAGGAAAAAAAGAAGGAAAGAAACTCAACTGCATCATATGGCAATCCAATGTTCCTACCCAAACCAAAGAGAGTGATAATCCTACCAAAGCAAAGTGAAAAATCGATGGGAAGTAATCTGTCCGAACCTGTTATCAGACTACATACATTATGTGCAAAATGTATGAGATGTATCCGAACCTGTTATCAGAGTACATGNGGTATGGGCAAAATGTATGAATAGTGAGGTAAAACAAGGGAAAATACATAGCACCAAAGTATTCCACCTCTCCTCTCATCTGCCCACCAAGTCGATTATTTTCAAACTGCAAGGATTAGAACATCTACAGATTGACAACCGGGGGAAAAAAAGAAGTCCAGATCTTTCACTTGTGGTCTACTTCGCCACTGTTGTCTGAAGTGGCAGAATACTCTCTACTTCCTGCTGCTCAGAACTCCTTTGGGCCACTATCTTCGACATTCCGAACATCTGCCCTTGACACGAGAGTTCAGATCATTTAGATTTTACTTGAGGGAAGTTTGAAGAATTAGTTAGACATAAAATCATGATAACATGGTAATGCATGAAATCTGACCTTCTGAATGGTTTTTGTGAAGCATGTCTTGTGTTCATCCATGGAAGCATGGATAAATTCATCGATGTGGTCCTTTATATCCTCGAGGAAAGTGGCATCGTCACTTTTCTTCTTCCGACATGAAGCCATAGCCGGTGTTGGTGCAGCAGCAGTTACTTTTGTCTCTGTACTCTTGTTGGTTTCCATGTTAGTGAATTGGTTCTGGAGGAACATAATTTATGCTCAGTCAAATGGAGTTTGAGGAGAAGGTTGTTGGAATAACTATAGGCTTACTGTTAACATATATTTTGCAAATGTGCGGATGATACTTCAATAAGAATCATGGTGCAGACATCAAATATAACTTTGAACTTCAGAGATTTGTAACCTAGCTACAACATAATTTGCTAGAGATGAACGAGTCCAGGCAATCCACAAAAGTATGAATAACCTGAAATACTTTTGATTTTGTAGTACTCAGGAAATGTCCTCTTTGCAAGCAGAGATTCAAGTTGGTGTAACACAATGCTACTTGATGAAACTGAAAAGTGATTATTCTGTGATGAAGAAACAACAGATTCAACAACGATATTACATTTCTTTCACCATCCAGATTACAAGGAATTTCAGAGTATGAGCACCAAGACATACCCCGATGCATCTCCTAAATGATGATTCTGTGATCACACTCAAAGCAACTAGATTTGATGACATAACCAATAAGTCAATAATGTAAACCACTGACGTAGGGAAATCCCACACCAGCATGGCCAACAAATAAACCTTCAAGTAACTAGAAATAACTACTGCCAGCAACACATCTTTAAACCCACGAAACCCCTCTACAAAGTTCAACAATCTTCTCGACATAACATAGAGAGAAAAGAGAAACACCAAATTTCCGAAAAGGGCACAGGCTGATATCTTCAATGCAAAGCTCGAGTTCAGCAGCTCTTGTGATTTTTCACTCAAAATCAACAATTTGTAAGTATCGAGGAGGAGGAAAACCAAAGATGATTTAAGCAGCAAGGAGTTGAAATCCAGGGTGTTGCGGTAGAGAGAATTGAAGAGCAAGTGCCTATAAGCTTTGGGCTTGTGAAGGATCAGGTCGATAATTAGAATCATAAGCTCACACTCTATGTACTCGTCCGCAACCGATCTGCACTCTTCGCATTTTACAAGTCGGATATTTCCTGGTGAGTACTGAATGTAGAGCTTTTCAACCTTGTGACCACATTTCACACATCGCAGTTCCATTCGGACCCTAAATTTTTCTACTCCCTGTGAACTATACCTCAATCAGAGACTTGATCAAAAGCTCATAGCACGAAACAAGAAATTTGCAGAGAAGCTGGCATCAAACACAAGTTGAGGGTCTCTATACTGAAGTTGAGGCATAACAGATATTACAGAAAACTGGAAAAATCATTACTTTCACGCTAGCTACTAAACGCATTAGGGTAATGGTATTGCGATTAGCAAGCAGTAACTAAGTTACACCAGCTCAAACTGAATTTGGACTAAGGGAAATTTGGAACGGAAGTGTTCAAATGAATGAACCCCCACCTAATTCCTAAATTACAAGAAGCGAATAAGCCATGTCATCCGCATAAAGAAGATTAAGTGAGATAATATCTCGAGACTTACGCAACAAACTAAGATGCACAAGTATATGCTAAACAATGAAATATTATCTTATACTCGTATCAGAAAATGCATTACTGTAATGGTATCGCAGTTACAAACTAAGTTAACACCATGACAAACTGAACTTGGATGAAGGGGAATTCGGAAAAAAGGAAACTTCTCCTCTCTCTCANNCCTCGTTTCTTCCTTACGAAGGGCGATAAGTTCCCCTACTTTCCTCCAAATTTGATTAATCAAAATTTTACAAATTTCTCCTCTAACCCTCTCATATACAGTATATATCTAATTACTGAAGATAATTAAGTAATCTAATATAGGGGGCATTCCACAATCAAGCATACTAACTAGGTTGCTCATACTTTCCATTCGAACCCGAAAAGCTTATATCCTAATTCATTCCTCAACACACTAACTCCCTATAAGAAACCCAGAAACATATCAAATACAATATCAATATATCATCAAAATTGCACAACAGTACACAATCAATAGGTATTTTTTCTCCTAGTTTTGCCATTTGTAATTCAATTAACTGCCTTGATTTCCAGGAAAACAAAAAGAGTAGCAAACTCTCACATCTTGTTTCTCTATTTTTTTCTCAATAGTAATTATTTAAAGAAGCAATTTTTGAAAATATTATGTGCATATTACAACTTAATGGGAAAGAAATTAAGCAATGAATTGAGATCTAGGGTTTTGCAAATAAGTAAAATTGAAGAAGGAATTGAAAGATCGAACCTTTTAGGGTTTAGAGGTGAGTTGAAGGCAGGTTCTTTTAGCTTCCAACTGGACGGTCGTTAATCGGTGAAAGGGAAGACGTTGGGCTAAAAGGAGTCCTACGCATTGGAAGTTTAATTAGTAAGGTGTAAATCGGAAAAATTGAAGTCCAAACTCGTTGAAATTAAAATTAGCTATTTATTCCAATTTTCCAATGCCTGGATTTGAATTTGAATTTGAATTTTGATTTGGATTTGGATTCAATTTTAAAAATTTTAATTTTTTTT
>ONZA01001835.1:40218-52514 GCA_900322205.1 Kewa caespitosa
AAAGTGAACTGACACTTAAATATGTAACCTTAATAATAATATAGGACTTGGGGGTTGTTTAAATTGAAATAAACTAATCTTTTTTCATATAAATTACAGTTAAACAAACTTCATTGTTAATAACCAAATATAGATTCAGAGTAGAATTGAATGGAAATTAACTGAAAAAGAAAATATAACAAAAATAACAAGGCCGTAATGTGAATGACATGTCCTGCATAAGTCTTAGGTTTATCATAGTTAAGATCGGGGCCGTGATTGCAGGCGTGGTGTATATGGTGAAGTATAAAAATATCAATCTTTGACAATTAGAACCTGTTGAGCCCGTTCCGACATCGTACTAAGTTGTCGTCGTCACGAGGTCTTCCAACCTGGGGTCATTTCGAGCATGACCAGATCTTTCCCCGACGTGAGAAGCTACCGAACTCATATGTCAGGTTGTCATGGACCTGACCTTATGTTGCCCGACTGGGCCCAAGCCTGGAGGCCAAACGCCTAGGCTTCCCGTGATCCACGCTCTTTAGGGTTGACGTGTCAAGCCCTGATTGGCCTCACGATTCCCAAGGCCCCTACATAAAGGACCCTTGGGCTCCCTGAAAAAGGTACGCACTTATTCTCTGATCATTGGAGCAAGACACTATTCTGTTCATCTCGGAGCAAGTAGTGCGCTCTTGTCTTCTCACTCCGGCCTGTCACTTCGCTTACAATAATCACGTATTGAATTAAGCATTGGAGGACAGTTCCCTAGAACCATCCCGGGGGCAGTTCATGTTTGCTACTTCTTGCAGGTTGACGACGTGGCAGTCTGACATCAACCCTCTTGCTCTCATCTCTTTAATCCGATACAAATTACCCCTTTTGACGTGTCGAGGGCTCACTACGGAAAAAAACCCGCAACATTTGGCACCGTCTGTGGGGAGTGAGACATTTTTGTATGAGATTGAGGAGCGACAAACACATTCCCACACCTTCACACTTGGGAACAGTTATGTCTTCCCACAATGATCACGCTGAATCTCACGTCGCACCACAAAATGATGCCGGTGGCGTAGATCTCGAACAGCTTATTCGTCGTGTCCGACGTGAGGCACAAGATGAAATGCAGGCCGAGCTGAAGGCCCTGCTTAGGAAGGAGAGAATGCAGAAGCCCAGCACAATTCCGTCTGGGTCCACCCCTACTCAAGTCTTGCCATCCCGGCTTTTTAGCATCACGAGTCGGGAAAGGTCAAGTCACTCTATGAAGGTCGCCCCCCGACTTCACATCAACTTACCCCCCGACACTCACGCTTCCAGGGAGAAGAAGACTGAGAGTTCTGGAGAGCACCACTCCTACGACACGGAGCGTGCGAATGTTGACTTGAGAAATTTCCTGAATAGACGAAAGTGAACTAAAACAGTTCAAATAGGGGAGATGCCCCATGACCTCCGTTCAGTTCATACGCCAGAAGGAAGAAGAAAGGCGTCTTGGAGGAATCAACTTTAAGGCCTACTTCCCATCCCGGCTGGGGAAATTGCCGGAGTACACCACCACGGGTGTATGACGGGACTAACCACACGGTCCCCCTTTGCTGATGTCATCATGAATCAACCGATTCCCCAAGACGTCAAGCTCGGCAAAATAAAAATGTACAATGGTACGACCCCACCTACCGAGCACCTCATGGCGTACGACTCTGCCATGATGATACACAGCCATACTGAAGTTGTGCTATGCCGTTTCTTTATTGGCACTTTGGAGGGCTTGGCTCTCAAGTGGATGAACTCGCTCGCGCGCGGAAGCATCTATTGCTTCAAGCAGCTCGCCACCCTTTTCACTAGACACTTCACGGCCAACGAACGAGAAAACAAAACTGTCGAATACTTGCTCAAGGTAAAACAGGGGCATGATGAACATGCCAAGAAGTACGTTCAGATATTTGCTGATCAATGTGTGGAGATCTAAAACTTAGATCAGAAGATCGCATGTTGTGAATTTATCAACGGTCAGCTAGATGGGACTGAGATCAAGATTGAGCTGAATCGAACGAAGAAGAGTCACCTAGACATGCTCTTCAATGAAGCCCGAGACATCACTATGCAGATAATAGCGTCTAGGAAACTTTCCAACTGCAACCTCGTCTCGGGAAGTAAGGGGGAGCCCCAGGCAAAGGCAAACCACCCCGTCATGACCGACGCGACAGGCGACGTCATGAAACACTGAACGTGGAGAAACCACTATTCAAGGGCAACTGAGGAGGATGAGGTGGAGGACGAGATGGCATGGGCAAACCACCCTACAAAGCCCCTAAGAGTCCATAAGTGAACAAAATCCCAAATTGTAATCGGGAGATTGTCTTTGCAAAAAGGGACAGGAGCCTCCTCCCAAATGCCAGCCCAACGAGGGAAGCTTATGCAGTGGGCTACTACTTTTGTCACTACCACTGTGAGAATGGGCATTCCACTAGATACTGCCGCCAATTGGTGAGAAACTTGGTGAAGCTGGCCAAAGAGGGAAAAACAAACTCTTTTCTCAAGGATAAAAATCGCACCTCCACATCGCAGAGCCAGGGGGCAAGCAGCTCGGACACCTCGTTCGACTCCGAGGCCACAGCCCACAAAGTAGTCTCGATCATATCTGGTGGCTCTTCTTGTGGAGGAGTGACGTCAAAGGCCAGAAAAGCGCACCTTCAATCTCTTGGCTAGACCATGTTGGTCGAGAAGGCCCCCAAGTTTGGAAAGCCTATCACGTTTGACGAATCCGATGCGATGGAGCTGCAATATCCTCACGACGATCCCTTGGTTGTCGAAACAAGATGTCCAACACCTTGGTCAAAAGAACTTTGATAGACACTGGCAGTTCTGCCGATGTCATCACATCGTACTGCTTAGCCGAACTGGGGTATGACACGAAGAAAATCGTGCCGTTGAGCTACCCTGTGTTCTGCTTTAGCGGAAATGAGGTACACTGATTGGGTCAGTAC
This sequence comes from Kewa caespitosa, assembly GCA_900322205.1. Lineage (NCBI taxonomy): Eukaryota > Viridiplantae > Streptophyta > Magnoliopsida > Caryophyllales > Kewaceae > Kewa > Kewa caespitosa. The sequence continues at coordinate 43,179 of ONZA01001835.1, forward strand.
AACTACCAGTCCGGCTAGGACCAAAGAATTTCGCACGACACCTCGTGGCAGATTTCCTCGTCGTCGATATTCCCATGTCCTACAACATCATAATAAGATGACCCACCCTCACCGCCATCAGTACAAACATATTGATGTCAATCCTGACCGTGAAGTATTACAATGATGACGGAGAGATGGGAAAACTCTTGGGTGACAAAAATAAGCTCGTTAGTGCTACATCAAGTGCTTAAGCAAGCCCTCTGCTGCCCTGGGTGGAGCGGCTGAATCCGTCATCACGTACAGGGGGCAAAACTCGTCATTCTAGACGATGTGAAGGAGCCCGAGATGAAGAAAGCAAAGAAAGAAGATGCAGGACCAAGTAACTCCGCCACGCCGGCAGAGAGAAGGCGAAGTAGAAAAGGGAAAGAACCTCAATGCTTCAAGTTGGAAAGACCAGGACCAGAATACCCCGACCTCATGAAGGAGGCCGAATGCGCTGAACCCATAGGAGAGAAAGTCGAGGTTGTCCTGGACCCGACGTGACCCAAAAGGGTCACTTACTTGGGAGCCAAGATGGATGAAGGGCTTAAAACGTCCTTGACTGAACTCCTGTGTGAGTTCCAAGACGTCTTCGCGTTCGGCCTGGAGGAAATGCTGGGGATAGACCCCGCACTCATCGAACACAAATTGGGCTTGAACCCCAAAATGAAGCTGGTGAAGCAACAACGCTAGCTTCTTGGAGAAGAAAGAAGCAGAGATGCCTTCGCCGAGGTGAGAAAGTTGTTAGAAGCAGGGTTCATCAAAGAATGCATGTATCCGAGATGGCTTGCCAACGTCGTGCTAGTTAAAAAGCACAATGGATCCTGGAGGATGTGTATCGACTACACCGACCTCAATAGAGCATGAAAAAAGGATGATTTCCCTCTACCTCGGATAGACCGGATCATCAACTCCACAACGGGCCACAAGCTATTGAGTTTCATGGATGCTTTCTCTAGTTACCATCAAGTCTTCAAAACGAAGAATGATCAGAGTTCCACCGCCTTCATATTTGACGGTGGGGTCTTCTGCTATACAATGATGCCCTTCGGTTTGAATATGCCAAGGCAACCTTCCAGAGATTAGTACATAGTCTTCTGACGACAAATAGGCCAAAATCTGGAGGCTTACGTCGACGATCTCATCACCAAGAGCTGACTAGCAAGCAATCACGTCACCAATTTGAGGGAGACGTTCGTGACGCTGAGGGGGTACAAAATAAAACTAAACCCCAAGAAATGCGTCTTCGGCGTCCGAGGTGGAAAATGTTTAGGCTTTGTGGTGAAACACAGAGGGATCGACGCTAATCTTGAGAAAGTGCAAGCAATTTTCAACATGAAATCGCTGACATGTGTCAAGGATGTTCAGAATCTGACCGGGTGCATTGCCGCTCTGAATCGCTTCGTCTCCAAGTCGGCAGACAAGTGTGCGCCTTTCTTCGCCACACTCAGGAAAGGAACGAGGTTCCACTGGGGTTCGTAAGCATAAGAAGCCTTTGAGAAATTGAAGAGCTACATCGGCCAGTTGCCCAGGATATCATCCCCCGCACCCGGTAAACCCCTCCTAGTGTACTTGGTCGTCTCTGATCAGGCCGTTGCATTCGTAATAATAAAGGAACAAGACAAAATCCAAACTCCAGTGTACTTTACAAGTCACACCTTGACTGGCACCGAGTTCAGGTATTCCACGCCGGAGAAATTTGCTCTCGATCTGGTGATCACGTCTCGTAAGCTGAGACCGTATTTTTCCTTGCATCCGATCACCGTCTTGACCAACCACCCCTTGAAGAAGATCTTGGGTCAGTTTGAATTCGCTGGCAGAGCACAAGTACGGGCCCACAAGCTGACCGATTATAATATCACATATGAACCCAGACGGGCTATCAAGGGCCAAGCCTTGGCCGACTTCGTGGCTGAGATGACCATTCCAGCAGCCAATCCCCTCAACTGGAGGGAGAGTTGGAAAATTTCCGTTGATGGGTCTTCCTGCAAGATCGAAAGTGGAGCCGTTGTGACCATACTGTCGCCTGAAGGAGACTCGTTCGAATACGCGATCAGATTCAAGTTTCAAGCATCTAACAACGAAGCCGAGTATGAGGCACTCCTAGCGGGACTGTAGTTAGCCAAATTCGCCGGATCAAAAAAGCTGGAAGTGAAGATGGACTCTCAACTCGTGGTATCACAAATCACTGGTGAATACGAGGTGAGAAGTGAACGTGATCCGCATTCCTCGGTCGAGAACCACCACGCCGACACACTAGCATGACTCGCTAGCTCGGCAATTTCAGGCTTCCCCAGAAATAATTTTTGGGAAGAACTGAGCGAGAGATGTATTGAGAATCAGCCGACGAAAGAAGTTGCAATCCTCGATCGAAGTGACGACTGGATGGCTCCGTTGATCTCATGGTTGAGGGATGGGATACTACCGGATGATTAAAAGGAAGCAAAATGACTTCAAACCAGATCACGATGGTTTGTCTATAGAGATGGGGAACTTCTGAAGAGGTCCTATTCTGCACCCCTTCTAAAGTGCATTTCCCGACCCAGGGGAGAACAAATCTTGACCGATCTGCACAAAGGCATCTGTTGAGCTCACCACGGCGGACGCGCTCTCACGTCCAAGATCATCCGTGCTGGATTCTATTGGCCCACTATTTCTAAAGACGCTGCTGACTTGGTAAAAACATGCGCCAAATTCTAGTACCATTGCTCGGTGCCAAGACTGCCTTCCACTAAACTGACCCCAATCCTAGAACCTCTTTCCTTCAGCCTCTGGGGGATGGACATACTAGGACTGTTTCCACTAGCTCCCGGACAAGTGAAGATTTTCATTGTAGCCGTGGATTATTTCAGTGAATTGAAGCAAAGCCAGTCCGCAGCATATCAGTGGCCGAAGTGAAGAAGTTCATCAAATATAATATCTTATCTCATTTTGGTACACCCAGGGGCATTATGTTCGACAATGGGCGACAGTTCGACACCCCCTGGTCACATGATGGCTAGCCGACCTGGGGACTCATGCTCGCTTCACCGCCGTAGCAAGACCTCAATGCAATGGCTAGGTGGAGTCCACCAACAAAACCATTGTCAACGGCCTGAAAAGGAACATAGACGGGGCAAAGGGTTTGAGGGCTGACAAACTCTATGAAGTACTGTGGTCACTTCAAACCACAGAGAAAGCAGCAACGGGAGAAAGACCCTTCATGTTGGTCTATGGCAGTGACGTCGTACTCCCAATTGAGCGGACGTTGGAAAGTCCACACATCAAAGGGTTCAACGAGGAAGAAAACCAGCAGCAACTACGGCTTACCCTGGACCTTCTTCCTGAAGTCCGAGGTGATGCTTTGCTCCGTATGGCTGTGTACAAACAACACATGGCCAAGGCCTACAACAAAAGGGTAAAAGCCAGGAATTTACGTGTTGGTGATCTGGCCAACAGAAAGATGGAATCCACTGGGAAACAAAACGAGGACGGAAAACTCACCCCGAACTGGGAGGATCCTTACATCATCACAGAAGTAGTCCGACCTGGGACATACCGGTTGGAAGATCTAATAGGGAGATAGATAAAAAGAACTTGGAACATCAACAATCTCAAAAAGTTTTACATTTGATGTGCTCACCACGGAGAACATCCGACCTGATCCATCCACGGATCGTGGTCAACGAGCTCATCCTGGAGCCGTCGTAGAAAACTCTAACTCGTCCTGGAAGTTGGAGAGGAGTTAACCTCCTTAGTTGCAATAAGAAAAGAAGTCCCTCATAGGGCTATAACTTATGTTGTTTTTATCGAAATCGTCATGGAGTCATTGTAATAGATTCTTTCGGGGTGGGTTCCCCCAAACAACCAATGTGACAGTAGTTCATCATGGAACTACTTGGGGTCTGCTCCCCTTAACAAGCAAGAATAAAATCTATTACGATTCTTCGACCTAAGTCATTGTTAGTTCATCATAGAATTAACTAAGTTAAATCATCATGGAACCTAGGGCAACACAAGTTCATCATGGAACTGCCCAAATTTGGTTATCCGACCCTCATCACCTCGGAAATCATCAAATCAACAACGAATTGGGGGCATCTCGTTCAAGTTCTTTGTTGCTTCCCTTAATGGGGGCGACGAGAATAGGAAAATTAGGTCATGTCACGACGGCAAGATTAAGGCAAACAACAAAGACAAAGTGACGTCAAACACCAAATTCAAAGTAAAACCAAAATATTATATTACAAAAGTGCAAATAAGGCATTATTTGAAGCCGGGCAGGAATGGGCTCTTAGGCCCAAAAAAAAAAAAGAGAAAACCCTCAACTGTCCATCTGCTAGTTGGGCATGGCGTCGGCAGCTACCGGCTTGAAGTCCTTGAAGGGGTTGTAAAGAAGGAGGTCCACAAACTTCTCCCGAACGGCCTTCTAAGCGTCCTCAGGCAAGCGCAGAACATTCGCCTCAGTTATGATGGCATCGTAGGCGTCCTCTGATCCGAGAACGTTTTTGACTGCCTGACCCCAGATCTCCTTCAGTTCCTCGGGTTGGCTCTCAAGGCAATGCTGCAGCTAAGCCACGTCGGTGTCTCAGGTTGCCAACTTCAGCTCGAGCTCCTCGACCTTGGCCTGAGTCTGTTCTACCTCGGTGATCTTGCCCTCCAGCGCCTTCTTCACCCTGACCAGTTCAGATTTTAGCTCCGATGTCTCCCTCCGGACTTCAGCGTCCACGCCCTTCTTGGCGTCGTCATGTACCTGATCAACCGACTTCGTCAGCTCGTCGATGTTTTGGGCTTGTTGTTGCATGACGAGGTCGAAGTATTAGGCTAGCAAATATTGCTAAAAAACCAACAAAACAATCAAGTTAGAAGGACAAGAAAAGCAAGGAATGACGACGTTAAAGGAAACAAGAAAAGTGATGACCTTATGGGCCGACCTGAGAAATTCATGCCGAGCCCAAGCATGGTTTTTCTAGAGGGAGCGGAGGTCAGACTCCAAGACAAGACGGTCCATCTCGGCCTCCACCAGTGAGATGATCAAGTTTTGGCATCATGAAGAAGGGCTTGAAGGCGATCGAGTCAGGGTTAACATCCCGACCCGGAGAATCCACCGGTGTGCACAACGCAACGTCCTCATCGGCCGGCTCCTTCCCCTTCCTCCTATTCGACTTCTCAGGATGGGGCGGCTGAGCAACAACAGCATTAGTCCGGCTCCTCTTCTTCAGAGGCGGTGTAACCTCTATTTCTACTTGAACACCACGACGGTTGACCCTGAGGTTGTCAATGGAAGCCGCGGCGTCCTCCCAGTGCTTCATGGAGTTGACGCCATCCGAGGTGGGAGCCGCCGTTGCCAACGTAACACATTGCAATGACGGTGGGACGTTTGGCCTCTTAGGCGTGGACGTGAAACTCGGAGTTGGCCTAGACCTCACGCCGGACGAAGAAGCCCCAGCACGCTAACAAATAAGAAAAGTAGAAGTTAGAAGATACCAAGGAAAAGTAAAGTACAAGCCACGTCAAATGACAGACCTTCTTCTCGGCCTTTCTCTTAGCCTTCTTTGCCAGGTCGAGTTGCAGCTGGCGGTCCATCTGAGCTTTCGACTCCGCTAGAGCCAACTTCCCCATCATGTCTTTGCCGACGTCGCCCTTCTCCATCAGCTTGGCCTCGGAAAAAACTGCAAAACAAAAGTCAGCACATGAATAATAAAACAAAAATGGGGGTTCGAGATAAAGAGATCTACCAGCATCCCCCTCATGAGCCCCATATAGGTCATGAAGGCGTTGTTGATCAACCAGTCCGACGACGGCTGGCACTACACTGGACGTTTCACAGGCTTGGTACTCCGAGGTGTGGCAAACGCGCCCTCGTGCTTAAAAAACTCCAGTGCCTTGAGGTCATCCTCCGACAGCGGGAGACGAGTTGCCTTTCGATAATGATGCCGACGTGGGAGCTTTGAATTCCATGCCGGGACATCCCATGAACCTACCTTCCTCTTGAGGTATACAGTCTTTCCACTTGTGCACCGAGCTCGCCTTAAAAGGCACCACTATGCAGTCCGCGGCCTCGTTGAAAGTGTGAAACTCCTTGCAATTCGGAGTCGAGCATAAGTGCGTGATCAGCCTAAACCAGAGCACCAAAGTCGGGGTAAGGTCATAGACCTTACAAATGCAAAGGAAGGAAGCGATCATGCCCCATGAATTTGGAGCGAGCTGACACGGGGCTAGCTGCAGCTCATGCAGCAGATCGGAAGCAAAATCCGAGATCGGATACCTAAATCTGAACTCGAGCATCTGGGTATATACCGAGATCGTCCCAGAAGGAGGGGACGTGATCAAACTATCACCTCCCGGATCAACTAGTTCCAGGTCAACACCCGACCAAAACTTACGAAGGAACCACCCGACATCCTTGTGGGCAATCTTCTACCTCGTCCGAAGATCCCTCGGGTTAATCACCACTTTACTCTAACCCTGGAGCACGGGTTGAGCACCCTAAGTACTCGCCTCACCAGTCCAAAGTGAGGCCGATGTGGTAGGGTCTTCTTCCTCCGCAGGAGAAGTTTCCTCCATATCGATCTCGTAGGCCGCCTGCCCACCCATGTCACCGACGACGCCATCATCGTCAAGATCATTGGCAATGCCACCAACGTCCTGACCGACGTCAAGGTTCTCATCGTCGATGTCGGAAGAGTCGACCTCGTAGGACGAAGAGGTCCCCGTTGAAGAAGAACCCAATGAAGAATCTGAATGTGCCCCCACGGAGCCCACAACGCTGAAAATTTCCTGATCAGCTCCCGGACCCCTGGCGTGTGGTGACGACATGTCGGACACAGTTTCCTATGACAAGCTGCTCAAGCTTGACAGAACGACCTCGGGAATGGACTGACTCATGACTAAACACCAAGCAATCAGAAACAAGCATGCAAGATATCAAAAGCTCACCCACATGCAAATTTCCCACTCCGGAGTCATAGGCGTTAAAATTAGCCTCATCCGTTTCAAAAGGTTTGCCGACCTCGACGGGCGGCAGTGTGGACCCGCCCTCAGAACGCACAGGGACAGGTCGCCCCTTACACAACCGTCTTCCTTTTCGTCTTCCGAGATGGCGCCGGAGCCGCCAAAGGTGGAGAAGTGAAAAAACTCATTTTTTGGGGAATGGGGTGGCCTCGGACCAGTTCCACTCCTAGTAGAAGGCGGCGTAACCTCTCTACGAGATGAGTCGCCTCCAGCCGTCCTGATGTCACGACCATGTGAATCTAAGGCGCGAAGCGGAACCACATCCAAGGGACTTCGGAGCAGATGGATCTCGTCCAGCAAGACCTGAGCCCGTGAACTCAGACCATCATCCGAAGCAAAAAATGCACGACATGGAAATATGATGTACAACACAGAATGAATAAATGAAAAAAATACCTAGTGTACAAAGGTATGAAGTCGGAGAAAGAACTGGAAACACATAACAAGCGAGATGATCACGTCAGATTTTCTCTCACTAGAAGCAGAGTTTCTCTCTCTAAAAACGCGTAAAATGAGCAGGAAGGGAAACGCCTATATATAGAGGAGGGAGGTAATTGTTCACCTCCCCTCCACGATGGCAACACGTGTTCAAACTTATGTGCTACACGACAAAACCCAAAACACCTCGAGATGTATGCACCCTGTTGCGCTTCCCCAGTGACCACGTCGCTAGGGATCAGGTCGGACATCACCTGGACGTCGTTGCACTTCGACCTGAGGGGCAAATGTTGAGCCCGTTCTGACGTTGTACTAAGTTGCCATCGTCATTAGGTCTTCCGACTTGGGGTCATTTTCGAGCATGACCAGATCCTTCCCCGACATGAGAAGCTACCGAACTGATATGTCAGGTCGTCATGAACCTGACCTTATGTTGCCTGACTGGGCCCAAGCCTGGAGGCCCAACCCCAAGGCTTCTCGTGATCCACGCTCTTTAGGGTTGACGTGTCAAGCCCTGATTGGCCTCACGATTCCTAAGACCCCTATATAAAGGACCCTTAGGCTCCCTGAAAAGGGTACACACTTATTCTCTGATCATTGGAGCAAGACACTATTATGTTCATCTCAGAGCAAGTAGTGCCCTCTTGCCTTCTCACTACAGCCTGTCACTTTGCATACAGTAATCACGTACTGACTTAAATATCGGAGCACAGTTCCCGGGAACCATCCCGGGGGCAGTTCACGTTTGCTACTTCTTGCAGGTTGACGATGTGGCAGTCCGACATCAACCCTCTTGCTCTCATCTCTTCAATTCGATACAAATTACCCCTTTTGACGTGTCGAGGGCTCATTACGAAAAATCCCCGCAATAGAACAATTCACCTATTTTAGCAAAGAATTGTATTGGTCTCTTTATTGTATAACTGAAAAGTAGCATTCTTGGTTGACAATCTCTCAACTTTTTAGGCACTAAAGTAAAGAGTGCTTGATTTAGTTCAGCCAACTGTAGTGGTAACAAAAGAAATCAGCTTCGAGTTGTGTGTTTTTCATCAAATTTAGGGGTCAATATTTGCATGTGAACTGAGGAACACAAATGTAAAATCACTAAAATAATTAAGCGAACAAAGAAGATTCGAGCATAAAATATTGGCTGCGATATGAGTTGCATGCACCTAAAGCTGATGATGCATAATGTTAATGATAAGTCTAAACTCGTTTGACTCTAACCCTTTAAAAAAATAGCAAAAAGATATTTTGTTAAGTCACAAGTATAATTGTTACATTCCGGACTATAGTAGACTCAACAAAAATAAATTTAACAAGTTTAACTATTTTATTTTATCAGACAAACGGTCAAAGATTGATCTTGAAAAACATAACATAAATCAGTGTAGAAAGATCAACTCTAAATAAATAGAGTAATAAAAGAGTTCAAATATTGAATGAGCAATTATCTTGAACAAGATACACGCAAACTTGTAAGGAAAAAATTTATGATATGTAGTAGTTAGTTAGTTACTAGCCGTGAGCCAGTTCACATGCCAACGGAGACCGACAAACTCATGCCAAATAGTTCAATAGTATGAGCCGAATATTCTTGAGTTGAACCAAGCAACCCTCGGATTCAAACTCAACCTTGAAAGAAAATTAGATAATCAACGAAGCGTGAGAACATCATTAGTCTAAAAGAGTTCACGTGGGTCGGGCCAAAATCGTGTTGCATCATATGAGCTTCATGGCAAGACAACTCATCAAAGAATTGTAAAATAATCTCTTGAAATGAAAATAAGGAATACCATTTGTTGCGGGGTTTTTTCCGTAGTGAGCCCTCAAAAAGTCAAAGGGTGTGATTTGTATCGGATCAAAGAGATGAAAGCCAGTGAA
>ONZA01001835.1:52916-67063 GCA_900322205.1 Kewa caespitosa
GGACTGTCACGTCGTCAACCTGCAAGAAGTAGCAAACGTGAACTGCCCCCGGGATGGTTCCGGGAAACTGTCCTCTGATGCTTAAGTCAGTACGTGATTACTGTAAGTGAAGTGACAGGCTGGGGTGAGAAGGCAAGAGGGCACTATTGCTCCGAGATGAACAGAGTAGTGTCTTGCACAAATGATCAGAAAATGAGTGTGTATCTTTCTCGAGGAGCCCAAGGGTCCTTTATATAGGGGCCTTGGGAAGCGTGATGCCAATCAGGGCTTGACACGTCAGCCCTAGAGAGTGTGTATCGCGGGGAGCCTGGGCGTTGGGCCTCTAGGCTTGGGCCCAGTCAAGCAATGTAAGGTCAGGTCCATGACGACCTGAGATATCACGTCGGGGTTGGGTCTGGCCATGCTTGAGAATGACCCCAGGTCGGAAGGCATCATGATGTCATGAAAATGTTATGACGTCGGAAGGGGCTCAACATTTGCCCCTCAGGTCGGGTCGTCGTCCAGGTGGGGTCCGACCTGATTCCCAGCTACGTGGTTCGTCAAGGAAGCGCAACGGCCGCACACATCTCGAGGTGCCTTGGGTTTTGTCGTGTAGCACATAAGTGCGGACATGTGTCGCCACCATGGAGGGGAGGTGAATAGTTACTCCCCTCCTCTATATATAGGCGCTCCCTCATTTACTCATTTTACGCACTTTTAGAGAGAGAAACTCTGCTTCTAGTGAGAGAAAATTTGACGTGACCACCTCACTTGCTTTGCATTTTCATCTGTTTCTTCCGACTTTGTACCATTGTACACTAGGTATTTTTTATTTATTCATTCTTTGTGTTGTATAACATGTTTCCACTTTGCAAACATTGCGTCGGACGATGGGTTAAGTTCGCAAGCTCAGGCCTTGTTGGACGAGATCCATCTCCTTCATAATCCTTTGGACGTGGTTCCACTTCGCGCCCTGGATTCTCAGGGTCGTGACCTCGGGATGGCCGATGGTGACTTTTCTCGTGAAGAATCTACGCCTCCGCCTACCGAGGGAGGGACTGGTCCGAAGTCACCCCCTTCCCCAAAAAATGATTTTTTCACTTCGCCGCCTTCGGCGGTTCCAGCACCATCTCGGAAGACGAGGAGAAAAATGGTTGTTCGTAAGGGGTGATCTATCTGGCAACCCATATGCTCCGAGGGCGGGGTTATGCCGCCGCTCGCCCGAGGTCGGTCGAATTTTTGAATCGGTCGAGGCAAAATTTCACGCCTATGACTTCGAAGTGGGAAATTCTTGTGTAGGTGAGCTTTTAATTTCTTGCGTGCTTGTTTCTGATTGCCTGGTGCTTAGTCATGAGTCAGTCTATTTCCGAGATCATTCTGTCGAGCTCGTCTAGCTCGTCAGAGGAAACTGTGTCCGACATGGCTCTACCACACACCGGGGATTCAGGATCCGATCAAAGAATTTCCAGCGCTATGGGCTCTGCGAGGGTACGTTCGGATTCTTCAATGGGTTCTTTTTCAACTGATGCCTCCTTGTCCTCCGTGGACGATTCATCCGACATTGATGATGTGGATTCTAACGTCGGTCAAGACGCCGGTATTGTCGGTGGAAACCTGTGGGATGATGACGACGTCGCTAGTGACATTATTGGAGATCTGGGTGTTGATAACGATGTCACTGGTGACGTTGTTGGAAATCTGGGGGTTGATGACGACATCTACGGTGACGTTGTTGGAGATCTGGGTAGGCAGGCGGCCTAGGAGGTCAAGATGGAGGAGGCCTTCCCCGCAGAGGAGGAGGATCCTGCTACTTCTGTGTCGCTTCAAACTGGAGAGGCGAGCACGTCGGACGCTCAACGTGCAGTCGGGGGTCAGAGGAAAGTGATGATTAACCCGAGGGACCTCCGAACGAGATGGGTGATTGCCGACAAGGACGTTGGATGGTAATTGTGCAAGTTCGGGTCGGAGGCCGACTTGGAGTCGGTTAATCCGGGAAGTGACGGCTTGATCACTTCACCCCCTCCTGGGATGATCTCGGTGTACACCCAAATGCTTGAGTTTGGATTCAGGTATATGATCTCATATTTTGCTTTTGACCTTCTGCACGAGTTGCAACTGGCCCCTTGCTAGCTCGCGCTGAACTCGTGGGGTATGATTGCCTCCTTTCTTTGTATATGCAAAGTCCACAACCTTACTCCGACGCTGGCGCTTTGGTTTCGGTTGACCACGCACGTTTGTTCAACTCCCAATCGCAAGGATTTTTACACTTTTAATGAGGCCGCGGATTACGTTGTGGTGCCATTCAAGGCGAGTCCAGTGCACGAGTGGAAAGACTCGTTTTACTATCTTAAAAGGAAAGTGGGCTCTTGGGATGTGCCGGCGTGGAATTTTAGGCTCCCACGGTGTCGCCAATTTCGGAAGGCTACCCGCTTACCGTTATCGGAAGCTGACCTCAAGGCGCTGGAGTACTTTAGGCATGAGGGTCTGTTTGCTACGCCCTGGAGTACCAAGCCCGTGAAGTGTCCGATGTGGTGGCAGCCGTGGTCAGACTGGTTGATCAACAGCGTCTTCATGACCTACATGGGGCTCATAAGGGGGAATGTTGGTAGATTTCTTGATCTCGGACCCCCATCCCGTTTCGATTAATTTTGTATGTGCTAACTCTTATTTTGCAGCTGTGGCCGAGGCCAAACTGATGGAGAAAGGCGACGTTGGTAAGGACATGATAGGGAAGTTGGCTCTGGCGGAGTCGAAAGCTCGGATGGACTGCCAGCTGCAACTCGACTTGGTGAAGAAAGCCAAGAAGAAGGCCGAGAAGAAGGTATGTCGGCCGACGTCATTTATACCTTTCTTTAACTCTGGTGTTCTCTAACTTCTTGTTCTCATTTGTTAGCATGCTGGGGCTTTTTCGTCTGGCGCGAGGCCTATTCCGACCTGAGGGTCGTTCCATGCCCCAGAGGGTGGCTGCTCCGACGTCTGGAACGTCACTATTACGACGATGGCCCCAATCGTGTCGGATGCCAACTGCATGAAGGAATGGGAGGATGCCACTGCTGGGATTGACAACAGCACGGATAACCGCCGTGGTGTTAATGAAGATTTGGAGGTCACACCGCCTACAAAAAAGAGGAGCCGGTTTGACGCTGCTGCCACCCAACCTCCCCATCTTGAGAAGACAACGGGGAGGAAAGGGAAGGAGGCGGCCAAGGAGGATGTTCCGGTGTCCACCTCGATGGACTCTCCAGGTCTGTATGTCGCTCCGGACCCGATTGCTTTCAAGCCCTACTTCACGACGGCTAAGCGTGATCGCCTGGCACTCGTGGAAGCCAAGATGGAGCGTCACATCTCTAAATCCGACCTCCGCTCCCTCCAGAAAAACCATGCCTGGGCTCGGCATGAATTCCTCAGGTCGGCCCACAAGGTGAGCGCTTTTTTCTTTTTTCTTTTTGGCAACAACGTTCCTTATCTTGCTTTTCTAATTTTTGTTATGTTGCCTTTTCAGCAATATCTGATGACCTAGTACTTCGATCTCGTCATGCAACAACAGGCTTAGAACATTGACGAGCTAACAAAGTCGGTGGACCAGGTACGGGGTGAGGCCAAGAAGGGTGTGGATGCTGAAGTCCGGAAGGCGACGTCGGAGCTCACCTCTGAGCTGGCCAAGGTGAAGAAGGCACTAGAGGGCAAGATCTTCGAGCTCGACCAGGCTCAGGCCAATGTTCGAGAGCTTGAGATGACGCATGCCACTAGGGGTGTTAACGTGGCAGAGCTGCAGCAGCGTGTGGAGAGTTAGCCCGACGAGCTGAAGGAGGTCTGGGGTCAGGCTGTGAAGAACGTCCTCGGGTCTGAGGATGCCTTCGACGCCATAACGATCGAGGCGAACATTCTGCGTCTGCCAGAGAATGCTCAAAAGGCTACTCGGGAGAAGTATGCTGACCTCCTCGACTACGACCCCTTCGAGGATTTCAAACCAGCAGCAGCCGACATGATCCCTGACGTGTAGATGGACGCAGGGTTTTTATTTTTCTTTTTGGGCCTGTGAGCCCATTCCTGTCCGACTTCAAACAATGCCTTCATGGCACTTCTGCAATATTTGATTTGACATCATTTTTGATTTATGATTGCTGTTTTGTTTCATTTGTTTGCTTGCCTTAATTGTGCCGTTGTAATGTGACATCGTCTTCTTAACCCCGTTGCCCTCATTAAGGGAAGCAACAAAGAATTCGAAGCTTATGCCCCCAAGTCGTTGTTGACTTCCGGGGTGGGGTAGGTGGGGTGGCGATTTTGGTTCGTTGCGTGGTGAACTTAAACCCACCTAGCTAATTCCGTGATGAATTAACTTGGTTAATTCCGTGATCTATTAAAAATAATATCGATTGAAATTGTTTGAGTTAGTTGATTTCGGTTTGTTCCGTGATGAACCTAAACCGACTTAGTTAATTCGGTGATGAACTAATAATATCATCAATCGACAGGTACCTATAATAGATTTTATTCTTGGCTATTAAGGGGAGCCGACCCCAGGTAGTTCCGTGATGAACTACTGTCAAAGCGGTTGTTTGGGGGAACCGGCCCCGCAAAAATCTATTACAATGACTCCAGGATGAGTCGTAAAAAAAAAAAAAAAGAGCAACATTTGCTATAGCCCCATGATGGACTAGTTTCAATACATGATAAAGGAGATCAACTCCTCTCTAACTTCCAGGACGAGTCAGAGTTTTTCACGATAACTCCAGGATGAGCTCATTGACCTCATCCTAAGGTGGATGAGGTCGGATGTTCTCCATGGCGAGTACATCAGATGTAAAACTTCTTCAGGTTGTTGATGTTCCAGGTTCTTTCTATCTTTCTCCCTGTCAGATCTTCCAGCCGGTACGTCCCAGGTCGGACAACTTCTGTGATGATGTAAGGGCCCTCCCAGTTCGGAGTGAGTTTTCCGTCCTTGTTTTGCCTTCCAGTGGATTCCATCTTTCTGTTGACCAGATCGCCAACAAAGAAAATTTCTGGATTTTGCCCTTTTGTTGTAAGCCTTGGCCATGCGTTGTTTGTACACAGCCATGCGGAGCAAGGCATCAGCTCGGACTTTAGGGAGGAGGTCCAGGTTAAGTCGCAGCCGCTCTTGATTTTCCTCCTCGCTGAAACCTTTGACTCGTGGACTTCCCAGCGTCAGTTCGATAGGGAGTACGGCGTCACTGCCATAAACTAACATGAAGGGGCTTTCTCCAGTTGCTGCTTTCTACGTGGTTCGAAGTGACAACAGTACTTCATAGAGTTTGTTAGCCCACAAAACCTTTTCCCCATCTAACTTTCTCTTCAGGCCGTTAACAATGGTTTTGTCACTTGGCCATTGCATTGGGGCCTTGCTACGGCGGTGAAGTGAGCTTGAGTTCCCAGGTCGGCTAGCCATCTCGTGACTTAGGGGGTGTCGAACTGACGTCCTTTGTCGAACACAATGCCCCTGGGTGTGCCGAAGCGGGATAAGATATTATCTTTGACGAACTTCTTCACCTCGGCCACTGACATGCTACGGACTGGTTTTGCTTATACCCACTTGGTGAAGTAATTTACGGCTACAATGAAAAATTTTACTTGCCCCGGAGCTAGTGGGAATGGTCCCAATATGTCCATCCCCCAGAGGCTGAAGGGAAGAGGTTCCAAGATTGGGGTCAGCTCAGTGGAAGGCAGTCGTGGCACCGGGGCATGGTACTGGCACTTGGCGCATGTTTTTACCAAGTCGGCCATGTCTTCATAAATAGTGGCCAATAGAATCCAGCACAGATGACTTTGGACGTGAGGGTGCGTCCACCGTGGTGAGCTCTTCAAATGCCTTCGTGGAGGTCGGTCAGGATTTGTTTCCCTTGAGGTCGAGGAATGCACTTCAGAAGGGGTGCGGAGTACGACCTCTTCAGAAGTTCTCCATCCCTATAGACAAACCAGCGAGATCTCGCTTGAAGTCATTTCTCCTCTTTCTCGTCATCTGGCAGTAAACCATCTCTTAAAACCACGCCGTCAACGGGGTCATCCAGTCATCACTTTGGTCAAGGATTGCAACTTCTTTTGCTGGCTGAGTTTCAATACTTCTCTTGCTCAGTTCTTCCCAAAACATATTTCTGGGGAAACCTGAAATTGCCGAACTTTCAAGTCGCGCTAGTGCGTCGGCGTGGTGATTCTCAGATAGGGGAACGTGTACTACGTTCACTTCTTCAAATTTTATGAGTTCGGCCTTTACCTTCTGAAGGTAGGCCTTCATACTTCTTTCCCTCACCTCGTATTCACCAGTGATTTGGGATACCTCGAGTTGAGAGTCCATCTTCACTTCCAGCTTTTTTGCTCCAGCGAATTTGGCCAATTTAGCCTCGATATGAGCGCCTCACACTCAGCTTCGTTGTTAGATGCTTGAAATTTGAACCTGATCGCGTACTCGAACAAGTCTCCTTCAAGTGAGAGCATGGTGACGCTGGCACCACTTTCGATCTTGCAGGAAGACCCACCAACGGACATTTCCCAACTCTCCCTCCAGTTGAGGGGCTGGACTCTCGGCCACGAAGTCGTCCAGGGCTTGACCCTTGATAGCCCGTCTTGGTGCATACGTGATTTCGTAATCGGTCAGCTCGTGGGCCCATACTTGTGCTCTACCAGTGGACTCAAACAGACCCAAAATCTTCTTCAAGGGCTAGTTGGTCATGACGGTGATCGGATGCGAGGAGAAATACGGTCTCAGTTTTGGAGACGTGATCACCAGTCCGAGAGTAAATTTCTCCGGCGTGGAGTTCCTGAATTCGGTGCCAGTCAAGGCGTGGGTGGTAAAGTATACTGGAGTCTGGATCTTGTCTTGTTCTTTTATTAGTACAGACGCAACGGCTTGATCAGAGACGACCAGATATACAAGGAGGGGTTCACCGGGTGCGGGTGATGATATCCTGGTCAACTGATTGAGGTAGCTTTTCAATTTCTCAAAGGCTTCTTCTACATTTGGGCCCCAATGGAACATCGTTCCTTTCCTGAGCGTCTCGAAGAATGGAGCACATTTGTCCACCGACCTGGAGACAAAGCGTTTCAAGGCGGCAATGCACCCGGTCAGCTTATGGACGTCCTTGACACATATCAACGATTTCATGTTGAGGATTTCTTGCACTTTCTCAGGATTGACATCGATCCCTCGGTGGTTCACCACAAAACCTAAGCATTTTCCACCACGCACGCCGAAGACGCATTTCTTGGGGTTAAGCTTCATTTTGTATCCGCTCAATGTCTCGAATGTCTCCCTCAAGTCGATGACGTGGTCACTCGCCAATCGGCTCTTAGTGATGAGGTCGTCAACGTAGGCTTCTAAGTTGCGACCTAGCTGACGTCGGAAAACTTTCTGCACCAATCGTTGGAAGGTTGCCACGGCGTTTTTCGGCCCAAGCGGCATCATTGTGTAGCAGAAGACCCCGTCGTTAGTGATGAAGGCAGTGGAACTCCGATCCTTCTTCCTCATGAATACCTGATGGTAACCAGAGAAAGCATTCATGAAGCTTAATAATTCGTGGCCCGTCGTGGAATCGACGAGCTGGTCTATTCTAGGTAGCGGAAAATCATCCTTTTTGCACGCCTTGTTGAAGTTGGTGTAGTCGACGCACATTCTCAGGGAACCATTGTACTTTTTGACTAACACGACGTTGTCAAGCCATCTTGGATATATGCATTCTTCGATGAACCCAGCCTCTAGTAGCTTTTTCACCTCGGCGGAGGCTGCTTTGCTTCTTTCCTCCCTGAGGTGGCGGCGTTTTTATTTCACCGGCTTCATTTTGGGGTTCACGCCCAATTTGTGTTCGATGAGTGTTGGGTCTATCCCCGGCATTTCCTCTGGGCCGAACGCAAAAACATCTTGGAACTCGCGCATGAGTTCTGTCAAGTCCGTTTTGAGCTTTTCATCCAGCTCGGCTCCCAAATAGTTGACACTTTAAAGTCGCGTTGGGTCTAGGATGACCTCGACTTTCTCTCCTATTGGCTTAGCGCGTTCGGGCTCCTTCATGAGGTCGGAATAGTCTGGTCCCGGCCTCTCCAACATGAAGCATTGCGGCTCTTTTCCTTTTCTGCTTCATTTTCTTTCTACCGGTGTGACGGAGTTATTCGATCCTACCTCCTCTTTCTTTGCTTTCTTGAGCTCGGGCTCCTTCACGTCGTCATGATTGACGGGTTTTTTCCCCTTGTCCTTGGTGATGGGGCCAGCCACTCCATCCAGGGCGATGGAGGGCTTGCTTAAGGACATTATATAGCATTGCCAAGCTGATTTCTAATCGCCCAGAAGTTTTCCCACCTCACCATCGTTGTTGTAATATTTTATTGTCAAGATTGACATTATTACATTTGCGTTGATGGCGGTGAGGGTGGGCCGTCCTATAATGATATTATAGTATATGGGAAAGTCGACGACTAGGAATTCCGCAACGAGGTGACGTGCAAAATTTTTCGGTCCTAGCTGGACTGGTAATTGTACCGACCCAATGGGGTGTACTTCATTCCCACCAAATCCGAATACAGGGTAGCTCAATGGCACGATTTTCTTGGTATCAAATCCTAGCTCGGTTAAGCAGTATGACGTGATGATGTCGATGGAGCTGTCGGTGTCGATCAACGTTCTTTTAACCAAAGTGTTGGATACCTTGATGTCGACGACCAGCGGGTTGTCATGGGGGTATTGCAAATCCCTTGCGTCGGACTCATCGAACGTAATGGGCTTCCCAAAATTGGGAGCCTTCTCGACCAGCATGGTCTGGCAGAGAGATCGGAGGTGCGTCTTTCTGGCCTTTGACGTACGCCTCCACAAGCAAGGCCATCAGATGTAATTGACACTACTTTGAGCGCAGTGTCCTCGGAGTCGGACGAATGGTCCGAGCTGCTTGCCCCCTGGCTTTAAGATGTGGAGGTACTATTTTTATCTTTGAGGAAAGAGTTGATCTTTCCGTCTTTGGCCAGCTTCCCCAGGTTTCTCCCCAATTCGCGACAGTACCAAGTGGAGTGTCCATTATCCCGGTGATAGTAACAGAAGTAATAACCCACGGCATCGGCTTATCGCATTGGGATGGCCTTTCGGAGAAGGGTTTGGTCCATCTTGGCATAGACGACCTCTTGGTTACAGTTTAAGATTTTATTTACCTCGGGACTTTCAGGGGCCTTGTAGGGTGGTTTGCCCCGGCCATCCCGTCCTCCACAGCGGCCACCTCGGCTGCCCTTGAATTGTGGCTTCTCCACATTCTGTGTTTTGTGATGACACCAATCTCGTCGTTCATGACGAGGTGGCTTACCCTTGCTTGGGGCACTTCCCTTGCTACCACAGACAAGATTACAATTGGAGAGTTCCCACGATGCTATTATCTACATGGCGATGTCTCGGGCCTCATTGAAGAGCATGACGGGATCGCTTTTCTTCCTTCTGTTTATCTCAATCTTAATCTCGGTCCCAGTTGGCCGTTTATAAATGCACAACACGCAATATTCTGGTCTAGGTTCTTGATCTCCAAAAATTGGTTAGTGAACCTCTGGACGTACTTTTTGGCGTGCTCGTCGTTCCATTGTTTGACTTTGAGGAAGCACTCGATGGTTTTACTTTCCTATTCGTTGGCTGTGAAATGGCTACCAAAGAGTTTGGCGAGTTGCTTGAAGCAAGAGATGCTTCCACGGGTGAGCGAGTTCAGCCATTTGAGGGCCAGGCCATCAAGAGTGTCGACAAAGAAGCGACATAGTACAGCCTCAGTTCGGTTGTGCGTCATCATGGAGGCGGCGTACGCCATGAGGTGCTCGGTGGGCGAGGTTGTTCCATTGTACTTTTTGATTTTAACGAGCTTAATGTCCTGGGAAATCGGTTGATTCTTGATGACGTCGGTGAAGGGGGACTGCGTGGTTAGTCCCATCTGTACACCCATGGTGGTGTACTCCGGCAATTTGCCCAGCCGGGATGGGAAGTATGGTTTAAAGACATTTCCTCCAAGACGCCTCTCTTCCTCTTTTTGGCGGATGAAGTGATGGAGGTCGGAGGGCAACTCCCCTATTTGAACCGTGTCAGTTCGCTTACGACTATTCAGAAAGTTTCGTAAGTCAACGTTCGCCCGCTCCGTGTCGTAGGAGTGGTGCTTTCGGGAGCTTTTAGGCTTCTTCCCCCTGGAGGCATGAGTATGGGGAGGGAGATTGTCGCGAGGTTGGGAGCTGACCATAGAGTGACTCGAGCTTTCCCGACTTGAGATGCTAAAGGGTCGGGATTGCATGGCCTGGGTAGGGGTGGACCCAGATGGCACCACGCTAAGCTTTTGCACTCGTTCCTTTTTCAGCAGAGCCTTTAGCTCGGCCTACATACCAGCTTGTGCTTCACGGCGGACACGTCGGATTACTTGCTCGAGATCTATACCGGCATCATTCTGCGGTGTAGCGGCTTGAGATTCAGCGTGGTCATTTTGGGAAGACATGTTTGTTCAGTGGTGAAGGTGTGGAAATGTGTTTAACTCCTCAATCTCATACAAAGATCGTCTTACTCCCTACAGACGGCGCCAAATGTTGCGGGGTTTTTTTCGTAGTGAGCCCTCAAAACATCAAAGGGTGTGATTTGTATCGGATCGAAGAGATGAAAGCCAATGAATTGAAGTCGGACTGTCACGTCGTCAACCTGCAAGAAGTAGCAAACCTGAACTGCCCCCGGGATGGTTCCAGGGAACTGTCCTCCGATACTTAAGTCAGTACGTGATTACTGTAAGCGAAGTGACATGTCGGGGTGGCAAGAGGGCACTACTGCTCCGAGATGAACAGAGTAGCGTCTTGCACAAATGATCAGAAAATGAGTGTGTACCTTTCTCAAGGAGCCCAAGGGTCCTTTATATAGGGGCCTTGGGAAGTGTGAGGCCAATCAGGGCTTGACACGTCAGCCCTAAAGAGTGTGTATCGCAGGGAGCCTGGGCGCTGGGCCTCTAGGCTTGGGCCCAGTCAGGCAATGTAAGGTTAGGTCCATGACGACCTGAGATATCACGTCGGGATCATCTCACGTCAGGGTTGGGTCTGGCCATGCTTGAGAACGACCCCAGGTCGGGAGGCGTCATGAAAATGTCATGACGTCGGAAGGGGCTCATCACCATTACTTAAATGTTAAAAGTAATAGAGCTCCTAAAAAAAAAAGAAAAAAGAAGAAACTTTTTCATGTTAAGTGCCTCCTTCACCTCTCCAACCTTAAAAAACTTCAATAACTTTTTTTTTTCTCCACCTTTTTATGATTGGTTTGGGGCTGTCATTGACTCTTTTATCGGTGGTAAGCCCCTAAATAAACTAACTAGGCTATTTATATACTCATCAGTTGTTTAGGTTTTGAAAGTAATTTTTCATCTTTCAAGTATTCTTATAAGTATCACTCCATTGACGAGTTTTTCATCTACTCCGACTGTGAGGGTAGGTTGGACTTAAATCATGAAACTATTTTGACTCCGTTTTGTGAGGTTCATATTCTTCAACATTGGTGTTTTTTTTTTCCCTTATGGAGTATTTTGCGATTTATTCTTCCTCTTGGAATATATTCTCATCTCCATATAATCTTATTTATGTTCAAGTACTTTCAAAACAAAAACATGATGTGATTGGGTACACATTTTGCATTTCATTGGTAGAATTGGCGTCATGCACAATCTGGTTTATCGATGTTCTTGAAGTTATATTGAAGGCCTCCACTAAAAAAATATGTTGACGTAGACAGGAGCTGTGCTAATTAGAGTTATTAACTTTATAAGTATAATAATTCAATTCCCCATTTCTAGCCTACACATTATGTATACTATACACACATTTTTTTTGTATTGTTGGAGGTGATTCTTGTATTAACTGGGGGTGATTTTTATAGTGTGCGAAGGTAATTTTCATATGGTGTTGCGGCGATTGTTTAATGGTGAAATATAGGTGGTTAATAGTTGGATGGTTGTGAAAGAGTGGGAGTGATTAGTAGTAATTGAAGAAGACTGTTTGGTTGATTATCATTAGTCTTTTCATCAAGGTGGAGTTACTTTCGGTGTGAGATAACTCCTGAATGTCTCTAGTAAATGCTCCGGCAAGCATTTCCGGTATGGTGGAGGTTGATTATTGGGAAAGATGAGTAATCAACAATGGTCTTCCAAATTGTACCTCCAACAATTAGTAGAAGTTGAGCAATGATAGACATGACTTCTATGGAAAGGATAGATAAAAGGAAAGTTTTATTGTAGGGTGATCTGGCATGACAAGTGTGTATATAGTGTACACTTTATGTACGGTAGATGAGCTAAATTCAATTTGATGTATTAGATTTGTATTTATTGACCTCCACAATCTGTGATTTAACTGTCGTTTAGTTAATATTTGATGAAAGTTTTCGTTATTATTTCAAAACTAATACAAGGAGAAAAAGAAAAAGGAGATTATGCGAGTAACTTTTGTTGGGAATGTGTTTATTCTTTCCATATCAAAATCACCCCCAAAGTACGTGAGTTACATTGTCCTTTTGATTATTCACACAAAGATGGGCTCCTTTTGCAATTTGAGAGATGGGAACCCTCTCAAACTTCCTCACTTAGATGTGGATGTATCTCACTTGTTGTGGAATGAATGAGTTTGTCATTCCATGAGCATCCTATTTATAGAAGAGCAAATGGAGCTTTTTACCGTACGTACACGCTTTGGAGTTAATTCTCATTAAAGCTAGAACTCCCAAAACGCATTGCCATTATACCGTAGGTGCTAACGCATGTAACACTTCTTGAATTGGCATTAGTGCATGAATGTTTCATCACCACTTAAATTGATGAAAATCAATTTATTAGTAGCTTAAACATGCACCCAGTGACATCCCCACGTTAAAGTGGAGGTTTCTTTATTTATTAAATGTTAATTGTTTGGATAACTTACCAATTAAGGAGGTAACCCAACAAATCTCCCCCTACTGACTTAATTGGGGGGATTCGATCACATCGGCTCCACTGCAACAATCATCAAACTTCTTGATTGGAATAACGTTGGTCATCATGTCAGACCAGTTGTCATCGGTGTGGACCTTGTCCAACTGTAGATGCTTCTCCTCCAGCACATCTCGTATCCAGTGATAAAGAACATCAATATGTTTGGTACGAGAGTGACAGGCTGCATTTTTGGCCAAGTGAATTGCACTTTGACTGTCGCATCTCATGAATGAAATTTCTCATCCATAACATCTCCTTGCAGGCTTCAGTAGCTGCGATATATTTAGCCTCCGTGGTCGAAAGAGCTACGCACTCTTGGAGTCTTGATTGCCATGAGACATCTCCCCCTGCAAAAGTCGTTAAGTATCCTGATATCGATTTTCCAGAATCAACATCTCCGGCCATGTCTGCATTAGTGCATCCTTCTAACATAGGCTTTCTTTTACCAAAGCACAAACATCTTTTAGAACTACCTCGTAGATAACAAAATATCCATTTTACTGCAGCCCAATGTTCCATTCCAGTGTTTGATAAGAACCGACTCACAACTCCAACGGCATAAGCTATGTCGGGTCTAGTGCAGACCATAGCGTACATGAGCTTCCAACTGTAGATGAATAGGAGACATTTTTCAGTGCATTTTTCTCCTTCTCACTTCTAGGTCTTTGCTTCTTAGTCAATTTGAAATGCCCTCCGAGTGGAACATAGATAGGCTTGGCCTTCTCCATGTTGAATCTCTCAAGAACCTTGTTGATGTAGCATTCTTGAGATAACCACAATAACTTCTTGGGACGATCTCAAACAATCTCCATTCCAAGGATTTTCTTAGCTAGTCCTAACTCTTTCATTGCAAAGGACTTAATGCTTTCTTGAGTGCCTCGATTTTCTTCTTATCTTGTCCGACTATCAACATGTCATCAACATAGAGCAAGAAAATAATGAAGTAGTCGTTGGCATACTTCTAAACAAATACACAATGGTCAGTATGAGTCTTCTTGAAATCATATTTGACCATGAACGAGTCAAACTTTTGTACCATTGCCTTGGTGATTTTTAAGACCGTAGAGGCTTTTACGAAGACGACATACTAAATGATCTTTACCCGTCTTAGTGAATCCCTCGGCCTGCTCCATGTAGATCTCTTTCTCTAGGTCTCCATGCAAGAACGCAGTTTTGACATCGAGTTGTTCAATCTTGAGGTCTAGGCTAGCAGCTAGACCGAGC
>ONZA01001842.1:10117-21112 GCA_900322205.1 Kewa caespitosa
TCACAATATTAGATTGATGAACGCCACAAGTTTGGTGCAATAGGTTGGTCCAAGGAACGGTTCTTCGGGACCAAAGATGTAGTGGATTAAGGTAGAGGGAATGCTTCCCTCCATTGTGCTAAGGTGTTTTAGGCCAGGCCCAAAACGGCGCATAACACATGGCCCTTTTAGGGTTTTATTCCTTGTGCCTATAAAAGGGACTTATGCCTCTCATACTAGGTTAGACCTATGCCTCTTAAACGACCTAATACATTAGGAGAGAATTCATATACATGCATCAAAATCCTAACCCAAAGTGAGTTCATTTGAACCAAGGAGAAGAACCAGAAGGAGCAACTCCTTCGTGATTCCGATCTAGCTATCGCCTTGGATTGATCTACGTGTGTGAATTCAGAGGAGCAACACTTGGGACTCATTGGAGGTCATATTCAAGAGGAGACCAAGAGGGATACGTGGCCTAGAAGATTTGGTAGATAGCATACTTGGGAAGGCACGCATCTAGAGGTAAAACATATGTGAACTAGAGTACATGTAACGATCCGTTTCATTGTGTTCCGCTTTTATGTGATTAGATCATGTATTACATAGAACCCAACATTAATATAAATAAATATTTAGCCTTTTAGGATTAGAATAACTTCTGGATTTACAATCTTAACCCCCTTAAAGAAGCTTCGTCCCGAAGCGTAATGCTCCACGGCACGACAATCTAAGACTTTTAACTTTCTTTTGGTGTCAATTCGTTTTTACATGCCAAAATGCTTTATGAATGTGTGAAATGCAAATGAATGCATACTATTTCCCTTATCTATTAATTTCATGCGTGACAATGGTATCGCATTCTATCCCCCATAAGAAAGTTACGTCCTCGTAACTTGAATTGTACCTGGTCAAATAGATGTGGATAACTAGCTTTCATTGCATTTCTGCTTCCCATGTAGCCTCTTCGATACCGTGGTTCATCCACTTAACTTTATCTAGTTGGGTCTCGGTTCTTCTTGTTTTTTTCACCTTGTGGTCGAGTATTTCCACTAGAACATCCTCATAGCTCAAAATTTCATTGAGTGTTATAATTATTTTTTTTGCTCTAAGACATGCAACAGGTCACCTACATATCTTTTGAGTTAAGAGATATGAAAGACATTCTGGACTCTCTCTAAGGCCATTGGCAGGGCTAGGCGATAGTCAAGATCACCTACACAGTCAAGAATTTAATACGGGCCCACAAACTAGGGGCTTAGTTTTCCCTTCTTGCCAAATCTCATGACGCCCTTCATTGGGGATACTCTCAATAATACTTTTTCGTCCACTTAGTATTCTTTTAATCGCCTCTGCTTATCAAGACAACTTTTCTGTCTATCTTACGATGCTTTCGTCCTTGCTTGGATTAGCTTCACATTTTCTACCATTTGTTCTAACATTTGAGGCCCAAACACCATGGTTTCACTAATGTTGTTCCAACAAATAGGACATGCACTTACGGCCATATAATGCTTCGAATGGTGCCATGCATATGCTGGCATGGTAGCTGTTGTTATAAGAGAACTCAATCAAATGAAGTTTGTCCTCCCATGACCCTTGGAAGTCCATCACACAAGCTCTCAACATATATTCTAAGGTCTGAATGGTACGCTCTGACCATTAGTTACTGGGTGAAAAGCAGTACTCATCTTCAAGGTAGTCCCCATTGCACTTTACACCTTACCCCAAAAGTGAGATACAATACGAGAATCTCTATCTGAGACAATGTGTCTAGGAACTCCACGAAAAGGTACCACTTTTTTACAATATGTAGTCGCTAATTGCTCCAGTGACCATGTGTTCTTCATGGAAATGAACAACGTTGTCTTCGTCAGTGTATCAACTATTACCCAAATCATGTTGTTTCCATTTCGAGTATTTGGTAAGCCAACAATGAAATCAATGGAGATAGAATTCCACTTCCACTTCAGAATCTCAAATGATTATATTTTTACTTGAGGTCTCTTATGCTCGCTCTTAACTTTTTGACATGTTAAGCACTTGGCTACGATTCTCCTATTTCGCTTTTCATATTAGGCCCCCCAAATGTCTACTTGAGATCCTTGTAGTACTTATTCCCTCCTGGATGAGACGAATATGGTGTGCTATGAGCTTCCTTAAGTATTTTTCTTTTCAACTCCGGCTTGTCGGATACACACTACCATTCCCTAAATCATATACTCCCATCATCATATAACCTGATTTTCCCCACAACTCCATCAACCATCTTTGATTTGATCCTCTCTAACTTCACATCTGCGAGTTGACTATCTCTTATCTCTTCATACAAGAAGGGCTCCATAGTGAGAGCAGATAAGAAATCCCCAGCTTGGACCAACTGAACATCAGGCTTGCAACTCGGCACAAAATAAGGCATTGAATGAATGAGTCGGCTTCCTACTAAGGGCTCTGCCACCACATTTGCTTTGCGCTGATGGCACTAAATCTCCATATCGTGGTCTTTAATCAGCTCTAACAACCTCCTTTGATTCATATTTAATTCCTTTTTGGTGAAAATGTACTTTTTGGTGATCCGAAAGAATTTTTAACGTCGTACCATAGGGGTAATGTCTCCAAATTTTCAAGGCAAACACTATGGCGACCAACTCCAGATCATGGGCGGGATAATTCTCCTCATGAGGCTTGAGATGCTCAAAAGATAGGCTACCACCTTGCAATTTTGCATTAACACACAATCCATTCCATTCTTAGATGCGTTTGTGTAGACCTCATAACCCTCATTACTATCTGGTAACACCAACACTGGAGCTGTAGTAAGTTTTTTCTCTAAAGTGCTAAAGGCTTTGTCACACTCTTCAATCCACTTGAACTTAGTCGATTTCTTCATCAGGTTTATGATAGGGCGAGTTATCTTTGAAAAGTCATTGATGAACCTCTGAAAATAGCCCGCAAATCCTTGGAATCTCCTTACTTCTATAACACTTGGGAATTGACCATTGAGAAACAGCTCAGACTATGGCAGGATCAACTGCAACTCCATCCTTAGATATGATATGCCCGAAGAAAGCAACCTTGTCAAGTCAAAACTCGCACTTCGAGAGCTTTGCATACAGTTCAGTTTCTTGTAACGTTTGCAGCACAACCCTCAAATGCTCAGCATGTTCCTCATCGAACTTGACTTGGAATATATAAATACATCATCAATGAAAATCACCACAAACTTGTCTATGCATGGCCTAAACACTCTATTCATGAGGTCCATAAAGGCTTCAGGTGCATTAGTTAACCTAAAAGGCATCACTGTGAACTAATAATGACTATGTCGAGTTTGGGAGGCGGTTTTCGAAATGTCCTCCTTAGCAAACCTTAACCAATGACAACTAGGTCACAGATTGCTTTTGGAAACCACTCCAGCTCCACTCAATTGGTCAAATAGATCATCAATCCTAGGTAGAGGGTACCTATCCTTCACAGTTGCATTATTCAGCTCCCTATAATCTATACATAATTGCAAACCACCATCTTTCTTTTTTACAAAAAGCACTAGTGCTTCCCCAAGGTGACACACTTGGGCGAATATACCCCTTCTCCATTGATTCCTCGAGCTGCCTCTTCAACTCTTTCATCTCAGCTGGCACGTACGGTACATAGCTTTGGAGATGGGGTTGCTACCACGGGCTAGCTCAATCATGAACTCAACTTCTCTCTATGGTGGCATTCATCGAATCTCATTAGGAAAAACATTGGCAAACTCTTAAATTACAGGAATTTCTTCTAAGGATGAGCTACTTTGATCTACATCCTTGACATGATACAAGAACAATGGGCATCCTTTCCTAAGGTGTTTCTTCAATGTCATAATAAAGATCACTTTGTGGTATGGCTTTTGTACATTTCCCTTGTAGGTAATGGCCATTTCGCAACTTAGCGGATGGCAGAAGCAGTTAGCAGATAGTAAAAGCAGATAGTAGTTTGTATTAGCATGTTTGACTAGCATATAGCAGATAGTAGCTTCACAAAAAGTGTTTGGTAAATTAGCAGATACTTCCACTTTTAGATAGATATTTTTTGTAACTCAATATGCTAATGCAAAATGCTATTCTCAAGAGCATATTGCAATTAGCATATTCAGTCTAATATGCTAATCCACTATGCTAATTTACCAAATACTCTTAAAAGCATATTGACCAAGTCAAATATGCTATTGAGCCCCAATCTGCTAATTTTGAGCAAATTGAGTGGTTGCCAAACAAGGCCAATATAAGCTCTATGTGGTCCCATAAGAGATACCTTCTGAATTCCACAATCAATTCGAGCCTTATATTTGCTCAACCAATCCACCCCTGGAATCACACCAAAATCCTTGAGAGGCAACCCATACAGTTATCTTGCCAAGGGAATCTCACTAATGACAATAAGCACATCCATAAACACAAAATTACAAGGTACAACTTCCCCAGTGGGTATCGATACTTCTGCATCTAACATTTCAAGCTCTAACCCCAACTTATGAACAAATGATGTAGAGATGGATGAAGTTGATGCTCCAGAATCAAAAAGCACATAAGCAAGATTTGAGTTAATTGAAAAGATACCAGTGATGACATTAGCAACCGCATCAGCATCCTTCTGGCTCACTGCACAGAGTTTTTCCGCATTTGAACTAGTTGCGTTTTCTTGCTCTAGTAGTTGTTGTTACGTTTCATCTGAGAACTATTTACAGTGTCAAGAAATGCTATTTCGGTCTCGGTGATCGTTGCAAATCGGTATCCTCCAATACCAGAAGACATCGTAGACTGTACCTTGTTCTGGTTATTAAATCGAGAATTGTTGCCAGTATCGCTATGCTAGTTGGGATCATTGACCTAGCAAAGCTTTGGTTCCCTCCTTGGTTGTTCTGAGGTGCGCTCCAACACTCATAAGTCCTATGCCCGTGTTTCTCACAGTTCCTACAATCCACCAGTCTACCCTCACAGTTCTTCTCAGGATGGTTGTTGGCACATAATTTGCAGAAGTATCGCCTTTCTGCAACTTGACCTTGACTAAGGGTCCTCTTTTGCTGGGGTTACTATTCCCTATAGAGTTCTTCTAATTACCTCTAAATCCACTCCTCACAAAGTTTGACTTCCTTTGGAAGACGTTGGTTGAGCCTTGATGATTTTTCCTCCTTTTTCCCCAAATTCTTCTTTCTTCCTTGCGAGCTTTCTCTCTATGTTGCACGCCTTAGCGTAGACCTCCTATAATGTATTGTGATCATCACTTCCGAGTAATTCTTGGAATTTCCAATTCGATATTTGTTCAAACCTAGCTGCCTCTTTGGCCTTTGGTTGGTGCCAACTCATGAACAAACCTAAGCAGCTCTATGAATTTGTTATATAACTCACCAACACTCAGACTCCCTTGGGTCAAATTCTCAAATTCCGCGGTCTTTCTCTTTTTAATATGGGGAGGGAATAACTTATTTTTTACGGCTGCTTTGAGCTCTTCCCACCCCTTCAAATACACTATTTCCTTCCTCTACCACTACCTCAGGCTCTAGGAATTCCTCTTTACTAGTCGTCCACCAGATGTCAGCGTTCTCCGTCAGATAGTAAGTTGTAGAACCTTCTCGCAACCCTTTAGGGTATCCAAGGTTTTGAAACTATTTTCAAATTCTCGAATCCAATTTTCCAGATTAATTGGATCACCCTTACCAGCATATGTCGATGGTTTCTTGCACTAAATAGCTTTCGACATTACAACCACATTATCGGGGTTGACGTGGTGACCATTTTGGTTTTCAACCGCCGTTTCAACAACTTGAATCAGTTGTTCCGTTTGAGCGGCAAGTTGTGTATTTCTTCGGGGAGACATGATTCTGTTATATAAGATGCGCTATTCAAGTTAGTGAATGACTTGTGAATTTCTACTCTATCAACCCATATGAAGAGTGTATAATAAGTATATCTGCCTATGCATGCATCTATGTTCTCATTCTCATGCACAATCAATAAAGAGACAAAAGCACAATCTTACAACTCATATCTTTGCTCCCTTCTTGCTCATCTCGCTTACTCTACATATCAAGGCAACATTATTATAACTTAAACAACAAAAATCAACTAAAGATAACTTATTCATGTCACGAAAATTGTAAGGTAAGTAAACAAGAATAATCAAGTTACTTCTAGTAATATGTCTAATATGGTCTTCCACCATTACTTCACTTAATCCCAACATAGTCGATGGTATCCAATGGACTCATACAATATGCTACAAGAGGTGCTGCAACAATTGAACTATTACCTCAAGAAACATAATGTTTGCTTATCAATAATTCCATTCATATTCCTTATTTTCAACATTGACTAACAAATATACTTATTAGAACTCATGCTATACCTCAAGAATATTATCACAATCCCAAAAGTCGACGAAATCTCGTCATATCACATAGAAAATCATCTCGAAACTGTGGTGATATTCATCCATAATGTAAGCTACATAGCTAGATCATAAATTATACTAAAATATCCAAAGCAATATCACAATAATTGTCTCCAAATTTTGCCGTGCAGTGCTCGACGACCATCAAAGTTAAGATAGTTTAAAATAAGATAGTATCTAATGGACTCCAACTAAGACCTCTCATTAATAATCCTCAAAATATAGTGATCAGCAACATCACCACTGCCCTCCTCTACATCGTCCTCGAGATCCTCCTCGGCATCCTCATCGGATTCCACATGGGCAGCCACCATCGCAGCTGCTTCGGTCTGTATACTAAACATGCCCTCTCGGTATTTATAAGTATGGCTATGATGGCCATGACATTAACAAACCACGTCCCGATCACCTCATACCTATCATGGTTTGGCACCCCACCAACTATCACATCATTATAAAAGTGAATGATGTTACTCCATGGCTCATGATTGGGTAAGGTACTTAGCAGCACATTGATTCTTCAAGATGGGTGGCGAAATCGGTTCTCGTGTGGGTAGGTGTTCATGTATTTGCAAATAGTTCATCAATTGACTAACATATTCACTAATGCGCTCGCCCTCCTCCGTTTCTAGGGAATAGGGGTTTCGCATAAGGGGTGGACGTAGAATTGCCTTACGCGCGGTATATCTAATTCTAGCCATGAACCTACCACATAAAAATTAGAATTAACAATCAAACACATAAAATATACCTCAATCAAAAATGTCAATTAAATAATCCCGCCTAGAATCATTTACCCCACTTACATCTCACCGTCTTTACATAATTTAGAACTTTTTATTTTCTAGTCTTATTTAGTCTAGTCTCTTAGAAGTCTTCTAAGTCTAGTCAACTAGGCCACTTATGGAACTTAGGCTCTGATGCCACTTCGTAACACCCCAAGTTCTCGATCTTTATAAAATGCATACTTATAAAAAGTACATCAAAATAATAGGGTTATTACCGCCACATTATCACGAGGTAATAATGCTACAGAAACGTAAGGGTGATTGAAGTTCAAAATATTCTTCCAATAATATTAGAAATTTCAAATGACTTAATACAATCCCAAAAGCATAATACTGTCCTCAAAACAATAAAAAATTTAAAGAAAATGTCGATGAACGATGAACGCCAAGTGATTGTCACTCCATCTCCAATACTTCAATAAATAACTCTAACTTGTGAAAAACAAAAGTAAGAGAGTTAGCAAAAAAAAATATTGAGTAAGAAGTCTCTATCAAGTAAACTCATTTTGCAATTCATTTTGAAAACCATATGAAACAAATATTTTTTTCTCAATCTATTTTTATATGCTTGATAAGCAAAATCCTTTTGTAAATCAAAATGAACAAGTTTAACTAAAGTACACATTCCAAGATTTGATAATTTAAATAGCATAAACATGAAGTCAAATCACAATACTTGAACCAAAACATATACACAGTGAAAGACTATCATTTCTCAAAAGTCTTTACTTTCTCAACCTTTCTTGTGACATGGAGTAATTGAACTTGAGTAACCATTTTCGGCTAGAGGGCTTAACATGCACACTTGTAAATGGGACTAAACCCTTCCATAAAATCTTACTAGCTAAGTTAGATGATTAGTAATCCAACCTATCCCTATTATTGACGTCATTTGAATAACTTGTACTGACACGAACTGACAGTACTTGGTATAATACGACCGGATGTACCGCATATATAATCTCCAATCTAAATAATTGCATCAAACTGGACTTATTTCTCAAGAATAACACTTTCCATAGACAAATACTTTCTTTTATTTCCAACTCATTTCAGATCAAATAATTTTCCAACTCAAATCAAACTTACTTTTCAAAAGCTTATGAGAGATCCATATACATACAAGAAAAACTCAAATCATTCCCAATCATCAAATTTTTCAAATAAACTCTCATAAGACATTCAGTCACTTTAAAGGATAGACAACCACTCTTACCTTGAATAAAGCAAATGAAACGAAGACACGACAAAACTCGTAGAACACTTCCTCTACAAAGTTTTCGTCTACAATTAATGAAAATGTATTAATATCAAAACTCAAACAATCGTGCCTACTACCTATATTCATGCAAATGAATCGTAGATGACACCAGGTTCAACATCTAAGTTTATTACGAAAAGTCATATTAAAAAAAAAAAATCAAGTCTTAAAATCCCTACAGATTCATACCCTAAAAGCTCTTAAAACTTAAAATATGTATATGACATCAAGAATTAGCTCTTTAAACTTGTTAAAGTCAACAGAAAAATCAGATTTATCTTAAGAATAAAAACATCAATAATTTGGCTACAAACACTTAAACTAACCCACAAGATTGTAGATTCAATACCTCTTTGTAACGCATCAAAATTTCAACTTTTCACACTCAAATAAACAAAATTTAAGATTGAAATCTAATGTATAATACACACAAAAATTAGATTAAAATAAGTCTAAGTCTAGCTCTAAAAATTGAATTTCAATGCCACTTTATTTGTACACAAATACTTCAAATTTTCATCTTTGAAATATGAATATAACATATGAAACTCAACCCTTTTAACATGATTTTAACACTGAAAATTTTTAGATTTCAAGCTTGACTATAAACCCATGAAATCCAACTCTTGAGCATGTTTAAAACCCAAATAAAATTCAGATATAATCCATCATGAGATCTTAACAAGAGGACAACTATAACTCACTTAAAAAATGGGTAACCACCCAAAATTTCAAATTTCAAGTACCCATATAACCAGCTCTAAAAAAACATATTTTAAACACATATAAACTAACTAAAAATCAGAACTTTTAAAATCATATGAACCCCAAAATTTCTAGATTTAAGTACTCATTTATATACTCCAAATATCATATTTTTAGGGCCACTTAAGCATGTATAAACGTCCCAAATTTTCAGATTTCAACCATTTGAATATATCCCGAAATTTTAGATTTATACCTAGTATACTAACTAAAAGAAAAAAAAAATCAGATTTTGTCTTACATAACTAACTCAAAAGATTGTAATTTATATTTTTAAAACCCTCCAACAAAAAAATCAGACTTCAAACACTCGAAAACATGCTCTAACAATAAAGTCTTATAAGGTGAATGTAAACCCAATAAAAATTAGATTTACACAAGCATGTATAAATAACAAAATTTTAACTTGAACCAACTTGGAACATGTATACACAACAAAAGCTTCAGATTTAAAACATGGCTAAAAATAAATTGCAAATCATGCATATAAGTTATAGGATCAAGAATAGGTCATCCTTGAAGAACACAAGAAGAGAAACAAAGGAGACATTAGGTTCGGGTCGACCGGGCTGGTGGCGTCACTAGACTGGCCGTAGTAGGGCCGGCACTGGCAGGCGGCAGTCAGTGGCTGGCGGCATGCGGGAGGTGGCAGGCCACTCCTTAGCCAGAGAAGAAAACAGAAAAAAAAAGAAGAAAAAAATAGAAAGAAAAGAGAAAGAGAAAGAGAAAGAATGAAATGGGATAAGAGAAAGGAAAACTGGGTTTATTTTTTATTTTTTTTAGTGAACAATAAGAGAGATGAAGAAGATGGGAATTTTAGGTTTGAAAATGAAAAGTATTGTGATGTGGGCTTTCAAACGTGAGAGAGGGAAAGAAAAAAAAGCCGATGGTTTTACTTAGGATAATACAAGCATGGAGGTAGAATATAGGTTGTTGGGTGTTAACTAGGTTGTTGGGGTTATTTTGTTGTATCCAAAAAATATAACCTTCAATTAAAAGTTAAAACTAATTAACATCAATTTTATATCCACTATTTTTAAGTTGAAAAGATAATATGTTGAAAAAACATATTTATCTTTGGTTATAAAATATTAATAAAATAAATATTAATTCTTTTAAAGTAAGAATAATTTCTTGGGGATTATGTTTTTGTTTTCTTTCCTTCCATTCCACCAACTCCCCGTCCCTTACATAATTTCATTAGAAAGTATTTCTCCTAATTAGTAGTTTGACTAATTACTTGCACATTAAGAAAAAAACAAAAAAAAAAAACCATCAGCAACATCAAAATTCAAAAGAAATATACAAGTTGAATGTACATGTCTTTTGAAATTTTTAACAACTATAGTTAATAGGCACAATGAATCATACATTAGAGGGATGGTGTTAAACCTTGAACAACTAACATTTAGTAAATGTAGCTGAATTAATTTTATTTCATTTTCAATCTCTCCGTTCTATGTGGCATGCCATGTCAACCTCACACTAAAAATCCCCAGTCTACATGTACACTAGTTTTGTATTCCTGCTACGTACGGACTCGTTTTAAAAATAATTTGATAATTCTTTTCGTCACTCTTTTTTCTTGAAATTAGAATTGATTTTCTTGTGGTAATAGTTTTCAACCCTATTTTGGTTTTGCGATAAAGGTATTTTGACAGCTTTTTCAATTGTACATTTTCAAATTGACACTGTATTTAAATTGTGTAATAATTTTGTTAATTTGTCTAACATATTTCATATAATATGAAAAAAGAATTCCTATATTTTAAT
>ONZA01001845.1:3132-15677 GCA_900322205.1 Kewa caespitosa
ACGTCCGAAGCTTGTCACAAAAACTCACTTTCAAAATCCTGCCCCACCGCACAAGAAACAAAAAAAAGCAAAACCCTAATGCCCCTGACTGTCGACATGTGTCACAGGATGTCCCTTAGGGCCATGGGTATGAAAATGATGGACCTACAGCCCATGGTCGTACCAAGCGGCCCCTACACGACCTCACCTTAGACTCTCATCATGAGAATAATCCATGAGCTAGCTCCATCGAAAAGAATAAGTCTTCTGCCATTGTACCAACCTCCGATGCTTTTCAACCATTAAATGATAAAGACTGCCCCTTAGTAGTCACAAATTCACCTGAAGTACCTAGGGGTAACCATTCTGATTTTGCCTTTCCTAATGAAGATGCCGAAAATGATTATGATGATTTGTACTGCTCTGAAGAGTATAATAATGATGACGAAGATATGGAAGATGATAATCTCTTTTCACTCCTTGATGATGTACCGGAACCTGAATTGGCTTCCCCTTCAAATGATTCGACTAAGAAACGTAAATTTACTGAAGCTAATGATGCTATGTCTTCCACATGCTAACTCATTTTCTCTTTGGATCCGCGACTATGTTTGCTTTTTCTTGAGGACACACTCATATATGGTTTGCTACTTGTTTATCTACAGGATTGATCCTTTCATTTGCCCTTATCCTTGTCATTTACCTAAAGGCCTTACGGCGGTAGGCATCGGGTCAACGGGTCCATATTGGGATAGACTATCTCCTAATCAAAGTAACTTAGTGTTCTTGTGGTTCTTTTTAAATAATGGGATTTTATCCCTCTTGCTTTGCTCAGTGCTGGTATCCTCTACGTCCATGTGCGATCATATCAGCTTTGATTGGATGTTCTTCAATTGGGGTGACTTGTGTTGATGGTTTGGTAGTACTCTTATCCGCGGGTTCCAACTTCGTACGTGCGGGAAAGATGCAATGCCCTTTTTGATCGTTGTTTGTATTTGATTTGTTTCAACTTATGTGTTGGGATGTTGTACTTGTAAGAACTTATTATCTAATGAAAGTATAGTCCCTTGTTTTATGTCCCACTATGCTAGATCCTTCAATTTGCGTTATAATAATGATACTTCCATAAGGGGTACTTATTATCGACCGAGATATTGGGTCTTACAACCCAAATTCTCTTCGGCTGAAGCCCCATTGCCTCTTCTACGTTTAATTGTCTGCAAGTTCTTATTTGTAGTTGCAATTTCTTCAACTATCTACTGGGAAACTATAAGTTCTTATACTGTCATTTGGTCGTCCATCGACCACGAGATGCATAAGTTATACTATTGTTTATATATGATGAAAACTACTCCCCCTTGCTGCTCAAAGACATTTTCTATTTATTATGATCTCCTCTGTGTTCAACTTAATAATAGGAAATGCTTTAAATGTTGGATGGAGATTATATTTCAAGGCTTCACAACCTTTCCTAAGTTTATTTTTATAATTAGTTTGCTACCAATGTGATGATGGAGCAAAGGAAATCAACTTTATCAAAAGAAAAGAAGATGTAATTGAAAATCAGCTTAATTCATGCACCCGATTCGAAGCACAATTTTGAGTTGGATCGTTAAGTGTTTTGGGTCAAGTGATACTCGGTTGGATTCAATTATTTATCTCTTGATATTCAAGAGATCCAATTCAAAGAATTAAGGTCAAATTGGGATGATTTAGCAACCTAATAAAGAGGAAATCAGATTTGTTCCCTTTGAACTAGGTTCAACGAGTCTGATTGACATTTAAGCTTTCAATTAATTCTTTCTAGTAGTTACTTAGTTCTTTCCCCTTGGATTCACGTTGGGGATAATGTTTTTTATGTTTATTCTCAGAATGCTTTTTCTTGAAAAGGAGAATCTTGTAACCTGTTAAAGGCATATTTGATGAATAAAAACGTGAAGTTATAAGTTCTCCAAAACTTGAGTGAAATCTTATTTTCTTTATCAAAATTTGTGTTAGTGGTAGGTAAGTGGGTTCTTTATCATAAGAGGGTGGATTAGCCTTTAATCTCATTTATGGTGAGCTCTTTCCAGGCCTTGAGTGGTTGTTTATCCTTTATCTCGGGTCATATCCTTCAATCGTTACGATTTTGCTTTGAAATCGTCACTTCTTTTTTTCCCCTTTTTGAACCCAAACCCGTCATGCATGAAATGGTATGAGAGCTCTAAATCAGGTTCTTTATCACTTATTTACACTCAAAGTTCACTCCAAATTCCATCTCTTCCCTAAAACCACAAAAAGCAACCGAAATCAAGCCCAAACACCAATCTTGCAGAAAACACAACACCATGTTCTAGCCTAAACAAAATGCGTTACACAACAAGAAACATGTCTTTAGAGAAAGCTCAAAATTTGAGGATAAATAGGAAACTTGAAAGCCTTCAAGGGAAAATGGAAGGGGTCATTCAAGTTCTTACGCAACTAAACCAACGGAGAAACCGAGAGAGTTACTCTATGAGCACCCATGACTCTTCCTCCTCTTCCATATCATCCTATGGCTATTCTTCTTCATCTTCTCAAGTATCAAGCCAAAGGTCCCATAGAATAAGGCATCCACGAAATGATTTTCAATATGTGAAAGTCGAACCACCCAAGTATGATGGCGAACTAGATCCAGGTGTTTATTTGGAGTGGGCTCGTACTATTGAGCAAATTTTTGAGGCTAAAGGCTACGATGATGAGAAAAGCTTTAAGATTTCAAGCAATAAGCTCAAGAAATATGTTTCAATCTATCTTGTGAATTTGAAAGTCGAAAGAAACCACAAACGCAAGAAACGACTCAAATCATGGACAAAACTCAAAAGGCTCATGGATAAGAGATTCCTTCCTTCTAACAAGAAAGAGTTGTACCTTAAGGTCTCTTCTCTAAAAAAAGGAGATCTTAATGTTGAAGAATACATTAGAGAGTTTGAGAGACTTCTAATGATTAGTGGTGTCCAGGAGGAACAAGAGCAAATAGTTGCTCGTTTTCTTGGAGGATTAAATCCTATCATTGATGAAGGGGTTGAGTTGCAATCTTATTGAAACTTCGAAGATGTTTGCCAGATGTTTATAAAGATGGAGAATAGAGCTAAGATCAAGAAGGTGCAAAACAACAAGCTCCAAAGTTCCATCAAGTGTTACCTCACCGAAGGTGACTCTTCTACTTCAAAATCTGAAATTTTCAAGGAGAAAGAAAATGAGACTACTAAAATGTTCGTGAGAAGTTAGAGGGAAAGAAATTCTTAAAGTGTCAAGTGTATGGTTACTTTCAAGCTGATTGTCCTAATATAAGAGTCTTGACAATTAGAGAGATCGAAGAAATTGATTTAGAGCTCGAAAAGGAAGTTATTTTTGATAGAGAAGAGGGAGAGGTTACGGAGAACGAAGTTGTTCTTGAGGTTGACCAAGGGACACTCCTTACGGTTAGGTGAGTACTCCAAGCTATGGAAGCACCTAAAGGGGAATATCAAAGAGAACAAATCTTCTACACAAGATGCACTATAAAGGGCAGAATTTGCAATCTCATTGTTGATAGCGGAAGTTGTTCGACTGTTGCATCTACTACACTAATAGAGAAGCTCCAGTTGCCTACTATACCTCACCCTCATCCTTACAAGCTTCAATGGCTAAGTAATAATAGTGACTTCAAGGTAACTCAATAAGCTCTTATTCCTCTTTCCATTGGGAACATTTATCAAGATCGTATTTTGTGTGATGTGATTCCAATAGATGCTTGTCATGTGTTATTGGGTCGTTCGTGGCAATTTGATAAGAATGTAATGCATGATGGTCACAAAAATACTTATTCTCTTATTGATAATCCAAGAAAAATCATTGTTGCACCTTTACCACCCAATCATATTCATGCTACTTTGGATGGGGCGGGAAAAACAAGTGGGAAAACCTCCTACATGAGCGAAACTTTGGTTGAGCGTTCTTTACTTAAACACAAGACTATTTATGCTTTGCTTCATGTTTACTAATTAATGAGTGAGAGAGCGAGAGACCCCAATACATCCACTAGTGCAGCATTTGGTTAAAAGATTTCATGATGTGTTCTACATGAGCGAAACTTCATATTCCGCGACGACTTACTGGCCGGTTTGCCCACGATTAGAGGTATAGAACATCAAATTGACCTTGTTCCAAGGGATCCCTTACCTAATAGGGATTCCTATAGATATAATCCAAAGGATACCAAGGAGTTGCAAAGTCAAGTAGATGAATTGGTGACCCGATGGTGTGTCCGAGAAAGTATGAGTCCATGTTCGCTTCCAGCCTTTCTTATCCCAAAGAAGGATGGTACTATGCATATGTGTGTTGATCGTAGATCCATAAAAAACATCATCATGCAGTATAGATATCCAATTCGCCGACTTGATGACATGCTTGATGAGTTACATGGTTCTAGCGTGTTTTCAAAGATTGATCTTCGGTGTGGGTACCATTTGATTCGAATGAAAGAAGGGGATGAGTAGAAAACGGCCTTTTTAATATCAAAGGAGGGTTGTATGAATGGGTGGTCATGCCTTTTGGACTCTCAAACGCTCCAAGTACTTTGATGAGGCTCATGAATTTAGTTCTCCGTCCTTTCATTGGTAAATTTGTTGTTGTTTACTTTGATGATATACTCGTTTACTCCAAGAATCACATGTCTCTTCAATTCAACCCGCGAGACCTATTATGGGCTTCACATGAAGACAGAAAGGTTTCCTTTAAGAAGGAAGAGCAAGATAATGGCTTGTGGAGATGGTCCCTTCAAGATTGTTGAAAGAACTGGGGATAATGCATACAAATTAGAGCTACCCAGAGAGAGCAACAATTCATCCACTTGCAATGTTGGTGATTTAACTCTATATTTGAGCTAAAATGAAGATGATTAAGGTTTGATGGAAAATCCCAATCAAGGAAGGGAGGATGATGCAGGAGTAAAGGGGATGAACTTAATAAGAATAAAAGAAGATGCAAAGGAAAATCAGCTTAATTCATGCACCCGATTCGAGCACAATTTCAAGTTAGATCGTCAAGCGTTTTGGGTCAAGTAATGCTGAGTTGGATTCAATTATATCCAATTCAAAGAATTAAGGTCAAATTGGGATGATTAAGCCACCTATTAAAGATGAAATCAGATTCATTCCCTTTGAACTAGGTTTGACGAATCTGATTAACATTTAAGCTTTCTTTAATGCTTTTAGTAGTTACTTAGTTCTTTCCCCATGGATTCACTTTGGGGGGAATGTTTCTTATGTTTATGCTCAGCATGCTTTTTCTTTAAAAGGAGATTCTTGTAACCTGTTAAAGGCAGATTTCATGAATGAAAAACGTGAAGTTACAAGTTCTCTAAAATTTGAGAGGGTGGCTTAGACTTTAGTCTCATTTGTGGTGAGCTCTTTCCAGGCCTTGAGTGGTGGTTTATCCTTTATCTCGGGTCATATCCTTCATTCGTTACGATTTTGCTTCGAAATCGTTACTTCTTTTTGTTGCTGTTTTGAAACCCAACCCGTCACGCATCAATTTTGAATGTACACTTACCCTTTTCCACTCTTCATATGTCACTTATTCTATATTAGCACA
The DNA here is from genome assembly GCA_900322205.1 of Kewa caespitosa. Lineage (NCBI taxonomy): Eukaryota > Viridiplantae > Streptophyta > Magnoliopsida > Caryophyllales > Kewaceae > Kewa > Kewa caespitosa. The sequence continues at coordinate 8,707 of ONZA01001845.1, forward strand.
TTGAATTCGCGAATGTCCCCAGCCGAAACACTTTGAGCATCGTATCCTCCAATCATCCATTATCATTCTCTAACTTTGAAAGAGATTGAATCTTGAAACTCTTGAAGGCATAAAAGATTAGGCTGTGTTTTTGGCTAGATTCGCGTTTGGGCTTGATTTCAGTTTCTTTTGTGATATAAGAAAGAGATGCTTTTTTTGAATGAATGGGAAGGAAAAATACGCGATTAAGAACCTGCTTTTAAAGCTCTGATACCGGTTGATGCGTGATGGATTTGGGTTCTAAAAGGGGAACAAAAAGAAGTGACGATTTCAAAGCAAAATTGTAACTATTGAAGGATATGACCAGAGATAAAGGATAAACCACAAATCAAGGCCTGAAAGAGCTCATGACAAATGAGATTCAAGGCTGAGACACCCTCTCAAATGATAAAGAACCCACTTACCTCACCACTAACACAAAGTTATATAAAGAAAATAAGATGTCACTCAAGTTTTAGAGAATTTGTAACTTCACGTTTTTCATTCATCAAATTTGCCTTTTACAGGTTTCAACATTTCCCTTTTATAAGGAAGAACATGCTAAAAAAACATAAGAAACATGCCTTAAAATGAAAGAAATGGAAAGAACTAACTAACTTTGAGAAAGCAATAAATGATAGTTCAATTACAAATCTAATCATTTGAACCTACTTCAAAGGGAACGAATCCGATTTTCCTCTTTCTAAAGAGGCTGAATCTTCCCAACTTCACCTTGATTCTTTGAATTAAATCTCTTTGTATATCCAAATACAAGTCATTGAACCCAACTCAGCATCATTTGACCCGAAACTCTTAACGATCCCACTTGAATTTGTGCTTTGAATTGGGTCCACGAAATAACCTTATTTTCAATTGTTACCCCAAATGGTGTTTCCCATTGCCCTAGATGTACAAGCATCATACTCTCCCCCTTCCCAAACTTTTGCTCATGCATCATCCTCCCCTCCTTGAAGTCATTACTTACAATTAGTTGGCTACCAATGATGACCACTTACCAATTTTGCAACCGGATCTGTTTTTTTTTTTTTTTTTTTTGTTCTATAATAAAGTTTCTCAATGTCATCACTCAATAGATAGCCTCACTCCTTATCCCCTTGTCTATAATGTAAATTCTACTACTTTTCAATTCCTTATGGATTTTCTCCCTAACCTCTTTTATACGAGTTTTTCACATTTGCCAAGTGAAAAAGTTGATTCCGAATTCCATAATTTTCATATCATTAACCCACGAATCAATCAGGAGGTATATGGGCCCTATGGAACACGACTTCTATAGATGTACTTTCCATTTACAATGACAACAGAATCGTTTCTTTAGGAGTTTTAGATAGACAATACTTAAAAGTAAACATTAACCAAGTATTTATGGATTAGCCGAGTCACATGAAAAACACCTGGAACTTTCCTTGGTTCCTTATTGGCGATTAATGAAATCCTCACCCTAGGAGATACGCAAGGTTGATCATTACCACATTCAAATAGAACTAGAATACTGCAACAACTTACTAGTTCAGTCAATGCTATTGATATCCTATTAACAAGAAGTCCGTTTACCTGGAAAAGAAACATAAATGGGAATCGTATTTTTGAACGACTGGAAAGAGCTTTTTGTAATAATGAATGGATGTCCACATATCCAGATTCACTACTAACAACAGGTACTTTTTTATGCTTAAACCATACCGATCCCTTTTCAAACACGTAACAATAACGAGTTCATTCATAGACCCTTTAAATTTCAACTAGGTTGGAATTTTACTAATGAATCATTTCATATTACGCGCAGAGGATGGAATGTTCCCACCTAGAGATATGTCATGTACTCTCTAACTTGAAATCAAAGCATTTAAAATATGACCTTAAAACGTGGCATAAAGCTCGATATGCTAACATCAACGATCGATTGAATAAGAATTTAAAGAAACTTCAATTTGGACAAAATAACCTACTTTCGAACCCTTCTTACCCACGCCTCTCCCAATGGCAGGATAGGCTCATTAAACAAAGAGAAAAACTATTGCTATTTAATCATAAGTATTGGGGAACAAATTGTAAAAAAAAATGGTTAACCCATGGAGACTGCAATTACAAGTTCTTTCACATACATAATAAAATCCAAAACCATAAACGAACACTCTATCGGATTAAAAATCATGCGGGTATCGGGAATGAAGAACCAATGCAAATAGCGAACCAATTTTTAAAATGTTTTAAACAGAGATTCCAATCTGACCCTTCAAGGGTCAACCTTCTTAACGTATTAGAAGTACCTCTACTTATCACTAATGAGCAAAATAGCTTACTTACACATCCAGTTTCAGAAGACGAAATTAAACAAGCTGATTTCCAGATGGAACTGAATAAGGCTCCAAGACCCGATGGGTTTCGCCCTATTTTCTTCCAAAAATATTGCGACATAATTCAAAAAGATGTCATTAAAGTCATTAACGAACTTTTACTAATGGGAAACTATTAAAAAAAATCAATCACACTATAATTACCATGTCCCTAAAGTTCAAAACCCGGATAATCCAAATCATCACTGTCATATTAGTCTATGTACCACCATCCATAAATATCTCAAAATTTTTAGTCAATAGACTAAGAGAGGTCCTCAATTCCGTTATTGGACCATTTCAAAATGCCTTTGTTCTATCCAGAAATATTTATGACATTTACTCCTAGTGCAGGAAATTAATAATATGTGTACTAAGTATAACAACAAAACGGGTTGGATGGCCCTAAAACTAGATATGCAAAAGGCTTATGATCGAGTAGAATGAGATTTTTTATTTCAGGGATTGGAAAAATTCTGATTCTCTCAACAGTGGATTCATTGGATTACAGCATGTGTCACAAGTGTATCTTACTCACTAAATATAAATGGTCAATTGCATGATTATTTCAGACCTACTAGAGGATTAAGGCAGGGAGACCCTCTCTCCCCTTGTTTGTTTATTATTTGTATGGATGTTTTAGCTAGACAACTAACACTAGCCTCAATGGAAACGAAAAATAGAGTAGGGCTAAAAATTGCCTCTAAAGCACCAAAAATCCTAGCCTTTTCTTCCTAGATGACAGTTTCTTATTCTGTAAAGCTAATCGAAAACCAGCACCAATTGTTAAAACTATTCTTTATTCTTTCTATCAACAATAAGGCCAATTGATAGATTATCATAAATCCTCTGTAACCTTCTCTCGCAAAGTATCAGCTTCTTCCAGACAAGCTGTTACAACAATTTTCAATGTCTCATAAAAATTCCTAGGGAAAATATTTAGGAATTCAATCTTAATGAAAAAAAGGGTTTACAAGTCAACTTTCAAAAAAATTCTCGAAACTACGTTGGACAAATCTCAATCGTGGATGTCAAATACGCTGTCCAAAGCAGGAAAAGTTGTGCTTATTCAAAGTAATTTAGAAGCAATGCCTTCTTACATTATGCAATAGAATTGGATTCCCCAAAAAAATTATAAATGATTAGGCAGAATCAACAGACAATTCTCTTGGAAATCAAACGCTACTAAGGTATTCCCCTTGCGGCTTGGAATATTGTTTGCAAACCAACATCCCAAGGGGAACTTGGTCTCTACCAAACTGAAATTACTAATCAAGCTTTTTTAAGTGCATTAGGATGGAAATTCTTAACCCAACACCAGAATCTTTGGGTAAATACAGTAATAGCAAAAAATCTAGCTAAAACATCTTTCTTTTAATGTAAGAAAAAATGACTAACTCGCCCATTTGGAACTAGATTCTGGCTTCGAGATCCATCGTCAAAAAATGTATTAGATGGATAGTAGGTGATGGACAAAATATTAATTTTTGGCTTGATAACAGGTGCTTACTAGGGAGTATTAAGGAACACCTCCAATTTCAAAATACATTAATTGAAAATGTAGACCTCAAAGTGAGTTAATTAATCACTCCAAATTTCGAATGAGACAACCCAAAATTATTGCAATTTGTTCCTCCGAACTTAGCTAAAACTATTAAAGGTATCCTAATAAGTGCGCAAATGACACTATATTTTGTAGTGTTTTCATTTACTTCTCATGTTATATTAGAATTGATTTGATCTTTTTAGATCACATATACTACTGTTGTGTTGTTTACATTGTAGATGGCATATTGGATTAAGAACGTAAGAAGTTTGCTTCAATTTGGAACAAAACAAGAGTGGACAAGTGATTCAAGAAAATGGAGTTCCAATCGTTGGAGTTTTGACACTTCAAGTGGAGAATATGCTTTGGACTATGCCCATAGCTCATATCAGAGTCTTAACATCAAGAGAAGTCTTCCAAAGTACACTATGCTCAAGGATATGTCCATAGCTCATGATGACACAATGTTCCTCAAGAGAAGAGTTTCCAGATTGTACTATGCTCAGGGCTATGCCAAAGTTTGCATCATATGCCCCATAGACTTTCCAGAATACACTATGCTCAAGGATATGGGCATATGGCATTTGTAACAGTCCAATATTAATTGTGACCATTACAAACTGATTACTGTGCTTTTGTTTTTCTATTTAATATGTCTCAGGGGAGTTTTTACATTCATTCTCCATTCTCCATCATTCACTCTTCCTTCCACATGTCACTCTTCCACTCCATACTCTCATTACATTAGAGTTTTACTTTCATCAAGTTTTGAATATTTTCATGGAAAATTGTTCATCTACTTGAAAATAACAACAACTTTGGATTGCAATTTTTCATCAAGAGTTTTTCTTCTTCTTTATCTCTATTTTATTATTCTATGATGAATTGTTATTTAATTATTGTTGTTTGTTTATCAAATATGAGTGAGTAATTCTTCATGCTATGATTGGGATAGCCCAATGAATTCTTATTAGAGTATGGATTAATTAAATTATATTACAATATTTACACTCTTGATTCATTTTCCTATGTCAGAATGCCTTGTGGTTGTAAGGGCCCTACAATTACTTGACCCTAGATAATTGAGTGAAGGACTAAAAGGCGAAATTTGATTATTGAAACTCTAAGAACTTGAACTTGACATTTGAACCACGAAAGTAGGTTAGAACTTCCGAGGGTTAAAACGAATATCAAAGAGAATAATGGGTCTAAACTAGATTAATTGCCACGAAAATAAGAGGTTAGTTTATATGGACACGTTAATGTTGTTCGAAAAATCAAAAATTACCTTTTGATACTTTGCCTTCAAAAGTGTGATATTTGCTTTATAAGGAGATCAATCTTTATGCTAATACAAGATTCATTGCGGTGAACCGCATTCCTAGTTTTCCCATAATATTGATTGTTAGAAACTCTCATTATTTGTTTATTTATTCTTTATAATTATAACAAACCCGTCAAATTATTTGTTTATTTATTCTTTATAATTACAACGACTACGTCGCGCACTTACGGTTTAAATATACACATCATGTTTTTGGCGTCGTTGCCGGGGACTATGTTACTATCTATTTGTTACAATTAATATTAGACTACATTTCTTGTAAACATTTTCTTTTTTTATTTTGTTTCTTTTTTGTTTTGTTGTCATGGAAGTGGACAAATCTTTTCTCAAAGCTACAGTTATATCTAATCTTCCAAATTGTAATATAATTCATCCACTTTTCCTTACCCACCCTCCTGCTAACTCTTCTTTAGAAGGGCTTGAACGAGTTGTTGTTGAACAAGCTCTTTTTGCCGAAAAACTTCCTCTATAATGCTAGAATATGACAGTTGATGAGATATTAAGGTTAATATATTACGAGGATGTGGTTAAGGAGGTTAAAGATAGATTAGAAGAGAATGTAGTTGAGAATGAGATTGTCACATTAGAAGTGGAGGAATCCTCTGCTGAAGAGAATACAAGTGAGAAGGAAGTTGTTCATGAGCCCATTGAGATTACACCTTTTTCTTCAATCCATATATTCCATTATCTATTAGGCTTGACATAACTCCTTCTCTTACTATTTATCCTCCATATTCTCTTGAGATACCATCTCTTTGTGATCCTATTAATACTTACTTCTTGGAACCTGAGACTATTTTTGAGAGTTTTGATCCTTATTTTGATCGGGTTTGTGAGCTCACGATAGTTGACTTTCATAGGGAGCACAAAGAGGGGTTGTTGGATTGTGAAGCTGGTTTTCATTATTTTATTAATTTTTCAAAGGCATCTACATGGCTTCAAGGAGTGCTAAGTTTCATTGCAAATGTATTTATAATGCTCCTTTTCGTGTTTGATTTTGACATTGCTAGTGCTTTTGATAACCTTATGCGTGCCTTGTCTTTCTTCAATAATTCTTAATAAATTGGTGGATATTGGCGTTTGGATGGATCTTGGCATTCAATGGGGAATTAACAGGGGTTGAGCTCATTGAACTTAAAGAGCGCTTCTTGGGAGGCAACCCAAGTGTTCTTTTCTTATTTTAAAAAAAAAAAGAGAGTTGAATTCGGAGGTATTATGCACTCTACACTATGGTTGTAATATGCCCATATCGCGGAATGAATCTCATCCATAGTATTTAGGCACAACACACCATGCCTTACACTATGCCCATAGTGAACCATAGGAAAATGTTGTGATTTTTGGCTGAATGTACTATGCCCTACACTAATGTCCATATTGATGTATGAACTTTTCTTCATTCATGTCGAAAAAAGGGGATCTTAGTTGCAATTTATCTTCTTTGGAGGATACTAATGTCGATCCAAAGAACGAGATTGTGGAGCTTTGGGCCATTCAAAAGGATCTTACTGACAAGTTGCAAATTCTCTACGATTGGCATGTCACTTAAAGGCATTTTCTGTCCTCCATATGGTCTTGTGAGTGCATTTACCGCTTTCCCATATTTTTGATTAATTTTTATATTACGGATAATGTATACCTTACACATGGGGGAGTGGTATTTGATTATGTTTGTCGTTTTCTTTTTCTTCTTTTCATTATAGTT
>ONZA01001847.1:2214-12416 GCA_900322205.1 Kewa caespitosa
TTTAGGGGTTCTTAGGGGGCCACACCAATATCATTTAAATATCGCTTTAATATCACATTTTATTGATTTATTTATTGTATTTTGATTTATTATGTTTTGATAAGTGGAAGAGTTCACTTGTTTATTGACAATATAAATAAATCAAAGTCCCAAAATGTCGAGCTCATTACCCTCCCAAACAAAGTTCATCAACCAATAATCACATTGGATGTGATTTGCATAGGTTTGCTTACCTGCTTTGACCAATGTGGTTGTTAGGCCAAATTCTTGCCACATTGGGGTAAAATGGGATCTTGGAATCACTATATTCATAGGGATTTTTTTGAATGAATATAGTGGAATGAGAATTGTTAAAGCTATTTCATGATAAATGTACTAAATTTTGTATTTAAATCTGTTTTGTAGAAATGGCCACCCAAAACAACAACTCAAACTTCAATTTAAGGTCGATACTCGATAAAGATCGGTTGAATGGAACCAAATATGTCGATTGGTATCACAACCTTAAGATCGTGTTGAATGATGAAAAGATGGAACACGTCTTGGAGACGCCCATTCCCACTCTTCCGACAAATGGTGGAACACCAGCCTATAGGGTTGCCTACCAAAGAGAAAAGGATCACTCCAATGAGGTCGCTTGAATCATGTTAGCAAGCATGAACTCTAATCTGCAGAAGCAGTTTGAGAGCTACTATGCTTATAACATCAATATGACATTAAAAACCAGATTTAAGGAGCAAGAGCATATTGAGATGTACGAAGTGAAAAACTGATCAGGGAGGCTACTCTCGTCGAAGGGAAGCCTGTCAGTCCCCATGTCTTGGGGATCATAGCCAAATTTGAGAGATTAGAACGCCTGGGGTAAGTCTACCCACAACTACTTCTGGTAGACATTGTCCTACACTCGCTGCATAAGGGGTATAGCCAATTTAGGCAAACATACCATATGCAGGGGATGGAGAAGACTCTTCATGAGCTTCATCAGATGCTCAAAGTTGCAGAGCTGGAGGTGAACCTAGATTCAAGCAAGAAGCAAGTGTTGTATGTCAAAAAAGGAAACAATCCAGCAACTTCTAAGGGCAAACTGTTGAAGGGCAGTGGTGGAGTGTCAAAACCCAAGCATCAACAAAAGATTCCTAAGAAGTGACAGCTGAAGAAAGTGAATGCTTCTATTGCCAAAAGAAAGGGCTTTGGAAAAGGGACTGCCCAAAGCTGAAGGAGGACCAGAAGAATGGAACAGCCCCAACAACTTCAGGTATCCTTGTTATTGAAGTAAATTTAGCTACACCAACTTTTGATTGGGTATTGGATACCAGCTGCGGTGCTCACACTTTTGCAAATGTGAAGGGACTAAGGCAACCTAGGACGGTGGCTAAGGATGAGCGGACCTACGAGTTGGAAATGGAGCCAGAGTTGCTTTCGTGATCTTAAGAACCTATGTATAGACTTTGCCTTAGGGTTTTATACTTGACTTGAACAATTGTTATTTTGTTCCAAGTGTTCGGTCCATTTCGCCTTGGCCTCCTTTTGGACTGTGTTCCCCGTCAGGCCACTTCATCCTGGGTCTCATGTAGCCCGTACGTGCATCCTCGGTCGGGCCCTGGTACCCGTCAGCTCTCACCGGCCTACTTTCGTCGCCATTGCCTCAGCAGTCGCTCCTCCTCACCCCCTTGGCAACCTAACCCTCGTCTTGGCCTTAGAACGTGATGAGACACTCCTCGAACACGGCTTATCTTCTCTTCCCCCAATGGGAGATGAAGGGTCCTGACGAAAGGGTTACCCCATGGGAGGTTTTATTAGACGAGCGACGAAGGGGAGGACGAGGGAGTTCATGGCTAATGCACTGACCTAATCCAACGGGACACCTCCTTAGGAAAGGGGAGAGTGTACAAATGGTTATAGAAGCTTTCGAAAGTGCCATGTACTCTGTGCACTTTGCCAGTAGAAGATTGGCAGCCCTCAAGGCCCATGCTATTATCAGGCTCATGAAGGGAATGTCGGCGTGGTGCCTCTCCAGTGAACATGCCTCAACCCTAGAATCACCTCGAGAATGTCCATAAATATGAGGCATGCATACCTTTTGAAGGCTAAGAGAATAATTGATTTGACAACTGATTGATTAGCTAATTCATTTTCTCTCTCTAGAGTATTCAAGTCTTTCCTCTTTCCCAAGGAAGATTTGGCTGCCCTAGAGAGATTTCTATTTGCCCCTTTGGGCGAACCCATTTGGAACTCCATTACTGACTTGACCGTTGAAGAACCGCTCCCCAGATCACGCCGAGGGGAGTTCACGTGTGCTTTATGTGTAGGTACCCTTCTTCAAGCGAGCCACGTCAGAGTCCACCTCATCTTGCGCAACAGAGGCTCTTCAACCCTTTGAGTCTTTGAGGGTCCACTCTCCTTACCCAAAAATACCCGAAGCATTTGGCGCAGTATGTGGGGAGTAGCCAGCCCAAGTTCCATCAGATTGAGAAATAAAAAACACATTCAAACATCTGAACCACAAAAAACTAACTCCATGTCAAATCATAGTGAACAAACCCGTTAAGCCTCGTCCGCTGAAGGACGAGGCGGCACCCAGCCCCTTGTCACGAGGGAAAAACTGGAGGCCTTGCAGGCCAACATCCTAGGGGACATGCACTAGATGTGCACGACCCTTCAAGAGAACATCCTAAATCACGTCGGGATGACCAAGTGCTGAGATGAAGGATCTTTGAGGAAGACGCCCGCCACAGGGGCTCAGTGCTCGAAGAAAAAGAAAAACCTAGAGTCGGGAAACACCCAAGTGCTGAAGACCCCCCACTTTAGCCTTAGTGGTTCCAACTCCTCCTCTTCAAGGTCCAATAGCAAGTCAAAGGTCTTCGGACGAAATGAGAGTATGAAGATACCAGAGAAGTCAAAAAGGAATGTAGAGGACCTACGACACTCCATTGAGGCGATGGAGAAGAGGAGGAGAGCGGCCGAGGGAGAGGTAGAAAGCCCCAGGAAAGAAGATGTCAGGGAAATCATACGGCATATGCAAGCTGAGAAGTTGCAGGGGCTACAAGGACCGATCATGACCCGCCTAGGTCGGAGACACTACGATAACATCATGAAGAGTTTATGGGGATTGGAGATAAGCCCCGACCTTACCATGAAGGTCCCTTTAAGTGAAAAGATCATGGCTTCCCCCTGAACCCAAACTCTCGGATTGGGAAGATGAAGAAGTACAATGGAACAACCTCCCTCTGAGAATACCTGATGGCCTACGAAGCCGCAATGATGACCCAAGAAAGGAAATGCGCCACGTACTGCCGACACTTTGTCAGAACGTTGGAAGGAAGAGCCCTCAAATGGTTGGACAGCCTCTCTCGTCATAGCATTCACAGCTTCAATGAGCTTTGTGCTGTCTTCATGGAAAACTTCATGACGTGCGAAAAGACCAAGAAGTGCTCAAAAGACCTCTTCAACATTATACATGGAAAAAAAGAGCCAATGAAGGACTACGATAAACACTTCAATGACGAATGTCTGGAGATCACAGAGCTTGATCAGACGATAGCATGCACGGCTTACGTCAAAGGCATCATCAAAGGAAGCGAGATCTTGAAAGATTTGAAACACATGAAGCTAAAAAAAAAGAAGCTCACCCTACCCTTCGTCAGGGCCTATTCGTCCTAAATCTTCACCGCCTGGGAGAGGTCTGGACGAGATTTGGTGAACGGGGGGCATCGACGGGACAACCAAACAATGAGAAATTGATGAAGTTATCATGGAATAAGAGAAGAAAGGCCGAAGCCTTAACCGTCAAAAAGCCCCAGTGCAAGAAGAAAGGGTTGAGAAGAGGAGGAGGTCAGAATGGATTCAAAGGGCGTAGAAAAGCCGAAAGGAAGATGCCGGAGAGCCCCACAGTGAATCAGATCTTGAACTACAATCAAGAAGTCATTTTGGAAAAAATCAACCACAAATTACTACCCGACCCAACTCCGATGAAGGAGGGCACATGGAAAAGCTTCTTTTTCTGTCACTAACACAAGGAGAAAAAACATAGTATGAAGTACTGTCAAGAACTAGGCTCACACCTCGAGAAACTAGCACAAGAAGGGAAACTAGACCCCTTCCTAAAGGACAAGGGCACAACCACCATCATGCCAGGACATTGGGCAGCCGAGCCTACGGTCTCAGGATCCTCCTAGAACTCCTATGAGGTGGCTGTCATCTCAGGTGTCCTAGCGAGAGGTGGCCTCACGGACAAGTCAAGATGATCCCATCTCAAGTCCCTCGACCAAATGATATTGATCAAGGAAGTTCCCAAGTTAGGGAAGCCCATAATCTTCGACGAGGCAGACATGAGACCCCTCCAATTTCCTCATGATGACCCCCTCGTCGTTGAGTGAAAGATAGCCAACACCCTGATGAAGAGAGTACTGGTGGACACAACGGCTCGGTTGTTGTAATTAAAACCATTTGTCTTATGGACCACGGCTACAGTTCGGACAAGATATAATCGATAAGTCACTCGGTGATAGGTTTCGATGGAAACCAAGTCCAGCCTATGGGAAGCATTTAAATCCTGGTGAGGATATGGCCATAGAACAAAGCCAGATGTGTCATCTCAGAATTCCTCGTTGTTAGTGTTCCGTTGGCTTACAACGTCCTCCTTGGACACCCAACGCTGAAAATAATTAATGGGACACCAAACATGATGTTGCTCACATTAAAGCTCCACAAGTATGACGGGGAAGTGAGGAAGGTACTCAGCGACCAAAAGGCGGACAACGCTTGCTAAATCCAATGCCTTAGCAACAAGAGCATCATCATCGAGAAAATGTTACCCCCAACCGAAACCAAGGCCATAATCGTACCCGAGACTAAGTCAAAAAGAAGAAGGAAGGAAGCACCAGAAGAAGAGAGATTTGTTGTGAAGATAGAAGAAACCACTCCGACGAAGGAAGAGAAAGGGAAGGGAGTGCACTGTCTAATGGTAGACATCGTCCCACCAGAAGCTGCTGATGCGAGGATTGGGGAAAGAGAACAGGTCACCCCCTTCTGGGGGGAAGGTGAAAGTCATCCTAGACCCTTCTCGCCTAGAATAAGTCACATACCTCGGTGATGAGCTGGATGAGACCACTAGAGAATAACTGACAAAACTTCTACAGGAGTACTAGGACGTCTTTGCCTTTGGACCAGATGAGATGCCTGGTATTGACAGGTCCCTCATGGAACACCAGCTTGGCATAAATCCTAAAATCAAACCAGTGAAGCAGAAGAAGAAGCACTTGGGAGAAGAGAGGAGCTGAGCAGCATCAACAGAAGTCAAGAAGTTATTGGAAGTAGGATTCATAAGAGAGTGTTGGTACTCGAAGTGGCTTGCCAACGTGGTGATGGTGAAGAAGGCAACGAGGAGTTCGAGAATGTACGTTGATTACACAGACCTAAACAAGCTTGTCCGAAAGACCACTTCCCTCTCCCAAGGATAGATAAGCTGATCGATTCCACTACTGGCCATGAGTTCCTCACTTTCATGGATGCCTTCTCAGGCTATCACCAAATTTTCATGAAGAAGAAGGATCAGAGTTCAACGGCCTTCGTCAGCGATGAAGGGGTATTCTGTTACACCATGATGCCGTTTGGCCTGAAAAATGCTGGAGCTACATTCAAGAGGCTCGTCCAAAAAGTCTTTGGAGGGCAAATTGCCAGGAACCTCGACGCCTATGTGGAAGACCTTTTCACCAAGAGCGTGAAGTCATCCAATCATGTGGAGACTTGAGGGAAATGTTTGAAAATTTGAGGAAGAACGAGATGAAGCTGAACCCTAAGAAATGTATCTTCGGAGTAAGGAGAGGCAAGTTCCTCGGCTTCATGGAGAGCGAAAGAGGCGTCGACACAAATACAGAAAAGGTAAAAGCCATGATCGATATGAAGCCCACACAGTGCGTAAAAGACACGAAAAAGTTGACAGGGTGCATCGCGGCACTCAACCGATTCGTCTCCAAGTAAGCGGACAAATGTGCACACTTCTTCTCAACACTGAGGAAGGGGACGAGATTTGAATGGAGCGACGAGGCTCAAGAGGCTTTCAAAAGGCTGAAGCTATACTTGGGGTCTCTACCTTAAATAACTTCGCCGAAGCCAGAGGAGAGGCTTTTCCTCCACCTCGCCATCTCCGACAGGGCCGTTGCCTCGGTCATCGTCAACAAAGAAGAAAGAAAACAGGAACCCATCTACTTCACGCCTTATGTGGAGCTGAGTTCAGCTACTCCGTACCAGAGAAGTTTGCCCTAGGTGTCCTCATCAACTTCAGGAAGCTCATACCTTACTTCTAGGGTCACCCCATAACCGTCCTGACGACCCAACCCCTGAAGAAGATACAAGGTAGACTAGACTCGGCCGGAAGAGCACATGTATGGGCGCATGAACTTGATATCTCATACGAACCGAGAAGGGCAATAAAAAGCCAGGCTCTGGCCGATTTCATCACCGAGCTAACACCCTCGGAGAAGACAGCGAGTTATTAGACCGAGTCCTAGCTGATGAGTGTAGATGGTTCATCATGCAAGAGTGGAAGTGGTGCAGGTATCATCATCACCTCGAAAGAGGGAGATGTTTTCGAGTACGCGATGAGGTTTTGATTTCAAGTGTCAAACAATGAAGCCGAGTACGAAGCCCTCATCGTTGGAATGGACGCACATCCGCTGGGGCAAGAAAGCTTGGAGTAAGAATGGACTCTCAGCTTGTCTTCTCACAGATCTCAAGAGACTATAAGGCCAAGGGAGAGGGAATGAAAGCATACCTCGGCAAGGTCTGAGAGATGATCAAAAACTTCGATGAAGTGGTAGTAGAGAACATCCCCCAGTCCGAGAACCACCATGCCAACGCTCTTGCTCGCCTGGCAAGATCATCGGCCGAGGGGGTATCCCGGAACATTTTCTGGGAAGAGAAGGAGAAAAAAAGTATCGAACCAAAACCTGAAGTTTTCCTACTTGATCGAAGAGTTGAGTGGATGGAGCCCTTGATGGCTTGGCTGGGAGAGGGGAAACTCCCAGAAGAGGAGAAGGAAGCGAAGAACATCTAGACGAGGGCCAAGTGGCTCAAACTCCGGGATGGTATCATGTATAAAAAAGGACTGAGCCATCCATTGCTGAAAGGTGCCTCGAAGACAAAGGGAAAGGAAATAATCCGAAAGGTCCATGCAGGACTCTATGGAGCCCATCAAGGAGAACGAACCATAGCACACAAGATCTTGAGGCTAGGCTTCTACTGGCCTACCCTGAAGAGTGATGCGGCCGAGATGATTAAGATCTGCGAGCAGTGCCAAATCTTCGCACCAGTCCCGAAACTCCCCTCCGCGAGCTAACGCCCACCCTATCCCCATTACCTTTCCACCTTTGGGGTATGGACATTGTAGGTCCTTCCAATAGGCCCCAGGACATCTGAAGTACGCCATCATTGCTGTTGACTAGTTCACTAAGTGAATTGAAGCAAGGGCTGTGAAAAACATAATTGTGGCCGACGTGAAAAAATTCATCCTGGAGAACATCCTCATAGGTTTCGACACTCCTCGAAGCATCATCTTCGAAAATGGTAGACAGTTTGATACACAGAAGCGCACAGACTAGTTGGTCAATTATGGACTAAGGGAGAACTTTAGCACAGTCGTGAGGCCCTAGACGAATGGCCAGGTAGTGTCCAGCAACAAAATCTTAGTGAATGGAATCAAGAAGAAGCTTGAGAAAGCCAAAGGGTTGTGGGGAGACATGCTAACAAAAGTCTTGTGGGCATCAAGGACAACCGAGAAAGCAATCACAGGAGAAACAACGTTCAACCTCGTCTACGGCTTTGAGGCCGTACTCCCTTTAGAACTTGCTGACAATAGTCCGAGGGTCGAGCACTTTGACCCCGAGATGAATGATGAAAGATTGAAGAACAACCACGACCTCCTCCCCGAGGTACGAGGAGGCTCATTGCTTAGAGCTGAGATCTGTAAGCAGAGAATGACGAGAGCCTTCAATCGTAGAGTAAGATTGAAGAAGCTAAATGTAGGGGACCTTATCCTAAGGACTATGGAGACCGTAGGAAGACAGAATGAAGAAGGAAAGATGACCCCAAACTGGGAAGGACCCTACAGGGTGAATGAAGTGCTAAATTTGAAGATTTCCTGACTGGAGACTCTTGAAGGAAGGAAGATAGGCAGGCCTTGGAACATCAACAACCTCCAAAAGTTCATCATATAGAACACGGTCTCGTCGTGGAACCTCGTTGGGGTAGGCACCCCTTCAGCCTCTTATCAACCTTTTGATCTCTGGACTTTTGTAAAGTTTCTAGATGACAGGGTAGGAACCCCCAAAAAGCCAACTATCCTTTTTGTAAGGCCATTGGCCGAAAGGGGTCGGCTCCCCGAAACAGCCATGAATGAAACTTTTTGGGCTCACAGGCCTTTTGGCTACATGTTGCCATGCATTTTTTCCAACATTAAAAGATGAAACCCCACCCCGGGGGAAAATGAATTTAAGTCTACAACACGGTTAGATGAGATCCCACCCTGGGGGCAAATGAATTTAAGTCTACAACACGGTTAGAAAAGACCCCACCCTGGGGGCAAATGAATTTAAGTCTATAACACGGTTAGACGAGAACCCACCCTAGGGGCAAAAGAATTTAAATCTACGACATGGTTAGACGAGACCCCACCCTGGGGGCAAATGAATTTACGTCTATGACACGGTTAGACGAGACCTCACCCTAGGGGCAAATGAAATTTAAGTCTACTTCTCGGTTATACGAGACCCCACCCTGGGGGCAAATGAAATTTAGGTCTACAACTCGGTTAGACGAGACTCCACCTTGGGGGCAAATGAAATTTGAGTCTACAACACAAATTAGAAGAAGCAAAACAAACTGAAAAACATCATAGAAGGAGAGACGAGGCCCCGTCCTAGGGAGGAGATGGCCAAAAATCTATTACAAAGATTTCTATTAAATCAAGAAGACAAAATTTAATACGCCAAGTTCTTCCTATTAAGGGGAGAACCACCAAAATCCAGCAGAAGGGACACCCGGACGAAGCTGCAGGAAAAGGGCCATGGCGCCAAAGAGAAGGCGTCGTAGGATGAGGCGGAGGACTATGCCAAGTCCTTCCCACCTTGGAGGGGGACGATGCAACAACACTCTCAACCACTGCCACCCAACACCTCTCTCCAACTTCTAGCACCACCAGGCAGACCGCACGCAGGGACAAGATACAGCAACCAGGCAAGGCTGCCTCTCTCGAACCCCTGAAGGGAAAGGTTTGAAGGACAAGAGGAAGAGAAGAAGCGCATCTTCTAGTCCGTGAATGGAAAGAGGATGAAAATCCATCAACAACCCATTTAGGAAGTCAAGGATGTTTCTCATCAAAGTTTTTTTTGGATAAGCAAGTCGACCCCGAGGGCCAGGATCGTCAAAAAGTGTTAAACATGGGTCAACTACAAAGACGAACCCACCATGGTCGTAATAGCCACGGACGAAAACCATCTCACCCTGAAGAAGAGGGAGAGAAGGGACGAAGCCAAGAAAATACTGACAAAGAAGGAACATGAAACCCTTTCCTCAAAAGGGAAGTTGAGGAAGGAAAAAGAAAGGTGCAAGAAGAAAATGACCTGGGAGCCTCCTTTTATAAGCAAGTCAAAAACTTGTTAACGGTCCGGATCATTTCAGGAAAACAAGGGATGTGTGACACGTGTCATAACGTGCCCCAAGAAGATAAAAATGACAAAAAATCTGGAAAGAGGATAACGGTTCCCAAGAAGATAACGCACGTGGGAAAAAGAGCCTCGATTTACGAGCCTCTTCAAAGAAGTCCACCAAAAAACTTTTAAGTGTTGAAGGCTGAAGCAACCCACCCCCCTTGGCATAACGGAGTAACACTTAACTTTGTCCAAGGGGTAGCAAGGGAAGAAGGGGTTCCTCCCGCCAGACCCCTCGGCATGTCTCACCTCACCTAGCTTTACTAAAGTAAGGCATAGAGACGAGAAAGCTAGACCTGGAAAACTGGCCCAAAACTGATTACCCGAACCGAAGGACCCAAAATTGAAACCAATTATGACCCAAAACTGGTAAACCGATCTTGAACCGAAATCGAGCCAAACCAAACCGAAAACCAAATTTAATTGAAAGTAGAAGACCCAAGTATAACCGTATCCGATTTAATCCGAACTGATTCTAACCGAACCAAAAATAACCGA
>ONZA01001849.1:11048-22548 GCA_900322205.1 Kewa caespitosa
AAAAAAAAAAAAATTTTTTGATAAATTTCCAGAACTACATCCAATTTTACAAAAGAATTTCAATATTTTTTTCAATTGAGAGATAAGTAGGCTTAAAATATCGATCCTCAAAAAGCGTGAAATACGAACAGCAATTGCATCCGCAATTCTTCTTACTTGGAAGCCGATTATGATTGAAATCATCAAACTTGGTTACAACTTACCAAAAAATGATCCAATTTGAAAAAAAAAAAAGAAATTCAATTGATTTGTAAATTTAATGACAAATACGCTTATAACGCTAACGATTATCGAAAAGCGTTAAATATGAGAAACAATTGCAACATAAATTCTTTTTCTCATAAAGCCAAGTATGATTGAAATGATCGATTTTTTTTAATCTAACCTGAATATTTTCCTTTCTTGCAATATAGTTTCAATTGGTTAGTCAATTTAAAGAGAAATATGTTAAAAATGCAAACAATCGTTGATATGTGTTGCATATGAACAGCCATTGCATTCACAATTCTCATTATTTAAAAGCTTTTTGTGATCAAATTGATAAATTTTTGTGGTATATAATCAAATAATGTTTTGATTTAGAAAAATTATTGCATTTGATTTGTCAATTGAAAGACAAATAGGCTTAACACGCTATTGATGGTTTTTAAGCGTTTAATTTGCAAACGCAATTCTAATTGTTTGATAGCCTATTATGATTGAAATCGTCAATATTTTTTAATTCCAACCTAAGATGATCCTATTGTAAAAAGTAGTTATAATTTGTTCGTCAATTGAAAGAGAAACACTCTTAAAACAGTAGCGATCGTTAAAAAAAAGCATTAAACATGAAAGGCAATCGCGACCGTAATTAATTTTATTTCAAAGTACACTATGATTTAAGTCATATAAAATTGATAGTGTCTTACCCAAACATGATCCAATTCTTTAAGTAACTGTAATTGATTCATCAAATAAAAGAGAAATAGGCTTAAAACGCTCACGCTCGTTAAAAAGTGTTGAAAATGAACACAAATTACAACCGCAACCCTCAATATTTGAAATCCAAGTATGATAAAAATAATAAATTTTTCATGTAACTAAACTGAATGTGATAAAATTTTAAAAAAGACTTCTAGTTGGTTTTTCAATTGTAAGAGAAATAGGCTTAAAACACTATCGATCGTTAACAAGCAATAAATATGAACAGCCATTACATTCGCAATTTTCCTTATTTGAAACCCGTCTATGAATGAATTGATAAATATTGTTTGTTTGTAATCAAATAACATTTTGATTTCAAAAAATAATTGTAGTTAGTTCGTCAACTGAAAGACAAATAGGCTTAAGACGCTAACGATCGTTTAAAAGCGTTAAATGTAAAAGCAATTGCAACCCAACTCTAATTACTTGAAAGCCTAGTGTGATTGAAATCATCCATATATTTTAATTCTAACCATAACATGATCCTATTATAAAAAGTCGCTATAATTTGTTCGTCAATTGAAAGAGGAATATGCTAACAACAATAACGATCTTTCAAAAACATAAACATGAAAGGCAATGATGATCATATATACAATTTCTTTAAAATACCATTATGGTAGAAATCATAAAATTTATGGTAGCTAACCAAAACATGATCCAACTATGAAAATAACAGCAATTGATTCATCAATCGAAAGAGAAATAGGCTCAAAATGCTTACGATCGTTACAAAGCGTTAAATTTGAACATAAATTACAACCGCACTTCTTAATATTTTAAATCCCAAGTTTTATTAAAATGATCAATTTTTATTATAACTAAACATAACGTGATCCAGTTTTAGAAAAGTATTTCAATTGGGTTTTCAATTGAAACAGAAATAGGCTTAAAACACTATCGATCGTTAAAAAGCAACAAATATGAAAAGTAGTGGTAACCGCAATTTTTATAATTTGAAAGCCTAGTATGATTTAAATGATCAATATTTGTTGTATGTAACCAAAACATGATCAACGTCAAAAAATATTTTCAATTGGTACGTCAATTGAAAGAGAAAGACCCTTAATACGCTACAATTGTTGAAAAGCATAAAATATGAACAACAATTTAACCTGAAATTGTTGTTATTTTAAAGTCGAGTATGATTTATTTGATCAATATGTTTGATATAAAATGAAAAATTTTCCAATTTCAAAAATTTAAGTTTGATTGGTTCGTTAATTGAAAAAGAAATAGGCTTAAACGATTAGGATCGTTAAACAACGTTAACTATGAAAGCCAATTTAAACCGTTATGCTAATAATTTGACAACAGAGTTAGATTTAAATGATCAATAGTTTTGGAATATGTTCAAAACATTTTCAATTTCAAAAATAGATTCTATTGGTTCGTCAGTTGAAAGAGAAATCGGCTTAAAATGCTAATGATTGTTCAATAGCGATAAATCTGAACAGTAATTGCAGTTGTACGTTTTATTGTTTAAAAGCCTAGGATGATTTAAATTACCGTAATTGTTTATATCCAGCCCAAAAATGATGCAATTTTAAGTAATCGTTTCAATTGGTTCAGCTATTGAAAGAGAAATACGCTTTGATGTGAATATGCAACCTATGCTCTCTCTTTTCTATGAATTTCAGTTTTTAAAGTCACACTCTCAAGATGATTCGTTTTGGATTTTTGATTCATATGACTAAAATTAAAGAAAAACAGTAATGATATGGACATTAGTTGTGTTTTCCTCTCACAAACTGACCTACAAAACTCGTTGTAAGCCTCTCACCAAGGACAAGGTGTTTAAACTCGCCTCTCACAAGCTCAACTATTCGAATCTCACGAGTAGGGTTTTGTTCGCATCTCACCAAAAAGAAGGGTTGTTCACGAAGAATGTTTTTATATTTTTCTCAAGCATTAATGAAAGTAAACTATCTTAATCCCTTTAAATAGGCTTCAAACAAACAAAAGTTAGCTCCCAAAAGAGTGCTAACCGTCCTAGAAAGTAAGAAAGAATTAGAAAAAAAAAACAGTTTCCTAATCGCTAAAAACTTTATCCGAAATAAAGAAATAATCCCAAACAAGTGGGAAAGTAAAAATTCAGCAAGTAAATAATATATAGGACTCCTATTAGACTTAGGAAAGCAATAAAAGGTGAATCCAACCTTAACCAAGTTTGATAAGATCAAATTTTTTCCATGAATCGATTGTGGAGGCAATTTAGCGCGCACGCATTTTAGCCATTGCCGGTTGTTTGTAGATTTTACGATGTTATGAATAGCCATGGATGCCACTCATATCATTTTCTCCCTCTTCAAAATAATGTGCCCTCAAATTCACGCTCTTAAAACGCCCACTTGGGTCAAACATAATTCTTTGAAATCTTCCATGTGGTATCATCCCGATCTTTCAATGTAAATTACCTCCAAGAAAGAATTTTGACAAACCTCATGACTTGAATCTTAGTATAGAGGTTTCATTGTTGAACCATGGAGTTCGACATCATTAGTGTAGAATATAGTCCTTCACTTGAGGTAAGTCCGGATCACCATATGCAAGAATCGCACTTGAAAAGTACAAATCATAATAGCTAGTGTCATCGATCATTTTTGCCTAGTAAGATAATTCCTTTCCCGTAATCAAGATGTGAACTTGAGATATCTTCTGAAAGTCTGGAAGAACCTTTCCAAGCACACGATTCTTCACAAAAGCCCCAAACGAATCGTACCTTAGACTCGATTGGAAGGCCACAAACTCATGGTACTTGCTTTCTTCGAAGACCTCATATTCACACTCATGTTGATTATGGAAACAAAAGTTGTCATCTTCTAAAATATCGACAGATGTTTTGATAGGAGTTACCTCATTGTGCATCGATAGTGTACTAGGATCAAAAGAGATTTCATCCACTTTCGAATGATGAAGGTGACGGAATGAGTATACCTCCTCTTCTTGAATAGTCAACTCATGTCCTTCAATCCTAGAGCACAGTACAGGGTTGACCTCATCAAAAAATTTGATAATCACAAGTGGAAAATTTGGCGCACAAACTTCTTCAACTATCTTGGGCGTTTTAGTGACGACACCGAGAGATTATTGTCTCATTATTTTAAGGCTAGCACATAGTTCTTTCCATTCCTTGCCCACATATGCCAAGATTTCTTTTTGTTGTCGATTCCTCATTCTTCTTTTTTCTTGTACACACGACAAGCAATCACAAGAATACAAATATGGAGAATTCAAGAACTTTCTTTTGATTTCGTTTCGAAATTGAAACCAAGTTTCAATCTTTCTTTCTCCCATCTTCTTTCTTTTATTTTTCTCCTTATCCAACCATATAGAAGAATCTCTTTTAAGATGATACTGAACTATCTTCTTCATCTCATAATTAGAAGGTTCTAATCGTTCAAAGAAACGATCGGCTTTCATTAACTACTAGGATGCTTCAAATGGACAACTTTTTCCATTAAACCTTCTGACCCTCTCCCTAAAGTCAAGGTAGAAATAATCCATCACTTTAATTCGAATTAAATAGAGATCATCAAAAAAAATCATCTATGATTCACCAATAACAATGGCAACAACGATCATCAAGAATTCTACCCAAGATCATGAAATTTTTCGGAAAGCCTCAATAACTTGCTTACGGATAAAATGAAGGTGTAGAAACTTCAAAGCAAAGCTCTTGACATCAATTTGATGTGGATACGCAACCTAGGCTCTCTCTTTTCTATGTATTTCAGTGTCTAAACTCACACTCTCAAGATGATTCTTTTTGGGTTTTTGATTTATGTGACTAATATTAAAGAAAAACATTAAAGATGTGGGCTTTAGTTTCGTTTTCCTCTCATAAACCGACCAAAAGAACTCATTCTAAGCCTCTCACATAGAACAAGGGGTTTAAACTCGCCTCTCACAAGCTATACTATTCAAATCTAACGAATAGAGTTTTATTCGCATCTCAGAAACAATAAGGGTTGTTCACAAAGAACATTTTTCTATTTTTCTTCAGCATTAATGAAAGTAAACTATCCTAATGCCTTTAAATAGGCTTCAAACAAACAGAAGTTAGCTCGTAAAGGAGTGCTAACCCCCTAAGAAAGCAAGAAATAATCAGAAAACAAAACAGTTTCCTAGTCGCTACAAAATCTATCCGAAAAAAAAAAAAAAAGAAAGACTCCCAAACCAGTGGGAAAGTAAAAATATAACAAGTAAATAATACATGGGACTCCTATTAGCCTTAGGAAAGCAATAAAAGGATATTCCAACCTTAACCCAGCTAGATAAGATCAAATCTTAATGGGGACACAATATAGCGCGTGCGAGTTTTAGCTCTTGCTGGTTCTTTTGAAATTTGATGATATTATGAGTTGCCATGGATGCCACTCATATTACGCTTAAAAAGCTAACGACCGTTAAAAATTGTTAAATATGAACACCAATTACAACTCAATTGTAATATTTGAAAGCCGAGTATCATTAAAATAATCAATTTTTTTGATACTTACTAGAACGAGATCCAATTTTAAAAAAGAAGTTCAATTGGTTTTTCAATTGAAAGATTAATATTTTAAAGCCGAGTATGATTAAAACAAATATTTTTGTGAATAAGTAACCAGACCGAGATCAAATTTTACAAAAGAATTTCAATTGGTTTTTCAACGGAAAGAGAAATAGGCTTAAAACACTATTGATCATCGAAATGCGTCAAATATGAACAGCAATTGCGACCGCAATTCTTCTTAATTGAAAGCCCGGTATGATTAAAATCTTCCAAATTGATGGTAACTGTCCCAAAAATGATCCAATTCTTAAAATAACTGTAACTGATTCGTCAAATGAATGAATAATAGTCTTAAAACGTAAACGATCGTTAAAAAGGGTTCAATATGAAGACAAATTACAACCACAATTATTAATAGTTAATAGACATGTGTCATTAAAATATCAATTTTTTATAACGAACCAGAATGAGATCCAATTTACAAAAGAATTTCAATTGGTTTTTCAATTGAAAGAGAAATGTGCTAAAAACACTATCGATCGTTAAAAAGCTATAACTATGAAAAGAAATCGCAACAGCAATTCAAATAATTTCAAAGCCAAGGATGATTTAAATAATCATTATTGGTTGTAACTAACCAGATTATGTTCTGTTTCTAAAAAAATAGTTTCAACTGGTTCGTCAACTTAAAGTGAAATACACATAATACGCTACGATCGTTAAACACAAGTAAATATGAACAACAATTCAACCTAAAATTTTTGTTATATTGAAGCCGAGTATGATTTATATAATCGATATTGTTGATGTCAACAAATAAAAAAATTTCTTTCTTCAAAAATTTATGTTTAATTTGTTCTTCAATTGAGAAAGAAATAGTTTTAAAACAATGAGGATCATTAAACAGCAATAGCTATGAAAAGCTATCACAACCGAAATTCTCACTATTGAAAAATGAAGTTCGATTAAAATCATCAAACTTTTTGCCCTAAGTTCAAAACTTGTTCAAATTATAAAAATTGGTTCCACTAGTTCGTCAACTGAAAGAGAAGCAGGCTTAAAACGCTAACGATAGTTTAATAGCGCCAAATATGACATCAATTGCAGTCAAAAGTATTATTGTTTGAAAGCATAGGATGATTTAAATAAACAAATTTTTTTTATATCTAACCAGAACATGATGCAATTTTAAATAATAGTTTCAATTGGTTCATCAATTGAAAGAGAAATACGCTTAAAACACAAACAATCGTCCAAAAAGGGTTCGACATGAACACCAATTTAAACCACGATTTTTAATATTTAAATGCCTAGTACGATTAAAATAATCATTTTGTAGATAACTAAAGAGAACGAGATCCAACTTTACAAACGAATTTCAATGGGTTTTCAAGTAAAAGACAAAATGGCTTAGTCCTTGGATTGTTTTGTCACAAATGAATCAAGTGGCAATAAGTCACTCATGCGGGCCATGCACAAACATGAACAAAAAACTTCGTTAATCGAAGAAAAACCGAAATGATTAACTTGGAAATTAACAATAAACCTCAAGAGGTTAAAATTTGTCTAACTTTAACTCCAAATGAAAGATCCAACCTAATCGACCTCTTAGAAGAGTTTATAGATGTCTTCGCATGGTCCTATAGGGACATGCCGGGAATAGATTGATCCATCGCTGAGCATAAAATCCCACTTTTCCCCAATGCAAAACCAGTTTGGCAGAAACATAGGAGGATGAAGCCTGAGTGGTCCTTGAAAAATAAGGAAGAGGTAGAAAAGCAACTCAACACTGTTTTTAATTTAGTTTCCGATTACCCGCAATGGGTGGACAACATTGTACCTATCCCAAAGAAGGACGGACGGGTAAGGATGTGCGTCAATTTCTAAGATTTGAACAAAGAGTGTCCTAAGGACAATTTTTCCTTACCTCATATTGATGTTATGGTCGACAATACCGTTGATCAAGAGATCTCAACCTTTATGGACGGTTACGCGGGGTACAACCAACTCCTCATGGCCGAGGAAGATATGCTAAAGACGATTTTTATAACACAGTGGGGAACGTATTGTTATCGTGTCATGCAATTCGGGTTACTAAATGCCGACGCAACTTATTAAAGAATGATACAAACCCTTTTACATGACATGATGCATGAATAAGTAGAAGTATATGTTGGCGACATGATCGTCAAGACTCGCAGATGAGAAGGGCATATACCCAATCTCTACAAATTCTTTGAAAGATTAAGAAAATACAATATGAGACTTAACCCACAAAATTGTGCATTTGGCGTCACATTGGGGAAACTCTTAGGTTTTATTGTTAGTTCTAGGGGAATCGAGGTTGATCCTTCAAAGATGAAAGCTATCATCGAAATGCCTCCCCTTAAAACCAAGAAAGAAGTAACAGGTTTCCTAGGAAGGCTTCAATATATTAGACGATTCATAAACAAATTGACTACTACATGCGAACCTATATTCAAAAAAATAAAAAAAGACCGTCAAGGTAAAATAGGTTGATCAATGCCAAAAGGCATTTGAAAAAATTAAAGAATGCTTGGCCAGTCTACAAGTCTTAGTCTCGCCGACGCCAGGCATCGCGCTTATATTACACCTGAATGTTACAGAAATCGCAATGGGGGCCATGCTAACCCAAGAAGTCGATAAAAAGGAAAAAGCCATATACTACTTGAGTAAGAAGTTTCTTTAGTATGGGACACTATTACACTCTAGAAAAAAAACATGTCCTTCTGCGGTATGGTCAACTAAAAACTGAGACACTATATGCTCAATCATCAAGTGCATGTAAGGTCTCGAGAAGCCCCATTAAAGAGAGAATAGCCCATTGGATCGTCATGCCATCCGATTTCGACTTCAAATAATAGCAAAATGAAGAGTATCAGAGGGCACGCCATTTGAGAATATCTTGCTGACCACCCCGTAAAAGGACAATAAAACGGGGGAGAGTAGAAATTTCGCAAAGAGCACATTATGACGGCGGATACCGAGACATGGCTTACGTACTTTGATGGAGCATCAAACCATAAGGGCTACGGCGTAGGAGAGGGGTTAGTCTCACCGGATGGGGCACACACCCCCTTATCAGTAAAACTCGACTTCGAAGTCACTTGCAACGTTGCGGAGTATGAGGCTTGCATTGTTGGATTAAACGCCGCAGTAGCCATAGGAATTATAACCCTTAGGGTGTATGGAGATTCCACCCTAATCATAAACCAGATCTCCAACAAGTGGAAAGTCAAGAATGAGAGCTTGGCCCTTTACCAATCCGATTTAGAAAAGATAGGCAAAAGCTTTTCCGAAATCCACTACACCTACCTTCCAAGAGAGGAGACCAATTTGGGGACGTGCTTGCTAATTTAGCATCCATGATTACCATCCCTCAATAAATCAAGACGATGCCCGTCTATATTTAATGGAGGGAAGAACCCGCGCACCATTATACCTTAGAGGTGGACACTTAGGAGAAGGTTCAATGGTATACCGGCAGCCATAATTACGAATTGAGCGAAGAGTACCCCTGGGTGCGATGACCTACAAGCACAAAGGGCCATTTGTCTTCTCGCCTCACAATACGCAGTATACCAAGATAGATTATACAAAAAAGTCCCATTTGGAGTTAGCCTTCTTTCTGTCAATGAAGAACATGCGAAACAAACTATGGGTGAGGTACATGAAAAGGTATGCAGCCCGCACATGGACGGGCACACGCTTGCAAAGAAAATAATAAGGCAAGGTTACTATTGGACTACAATGGAGAAGGATTGTAGCCAGTATGTCAAACGATGCCGACAATGCGAATTCCATGCAAATGTACAACATATGCCGCCTATAACACTTTATAGTTTGACTTCCCCATGGCCTTTCTCAACCTTGGGAATCAACATTATTGGTAAAATAATCCCTACGGGCACAGGCGGACATAAGTTCATCCTTGTGTCCATCGACTATTTCACAAAATGGGTCGAAGTAGCATCCTTTTTGAAATTAACTTCCAAGGAAGTTGCGAAGTTTATCCAAAACAATATAATCTATCATTATGAAGTCCCACATGAGATAGCTAGTGATCACGGGTCTCACTTCAAGAGGGAAACTGCGGATCGTCTACCGCAATACAAGACACAACACCGTAGGTAATCACCCTATAGGCCATAAACAAACGGCGCAATCGAGGCCGCCAACAAGAACATCAAAACCATTATCAAGAAAATAAGCGAGACTTATAAGGACTTGCCTAACAAATTACCGTTCGCACTATGGGGATGAAGGAGCACCATGCGAACATCCACCGGCGCAACTTCTTATTCACTTGTTTATGGAATGGAGGCAGTCCTTCCCATTGAGGTCGAGACACCTTCCCTTAGGGTAGCTTTAGAGAGTGATACTCTCGAGGTTGATTGGGAAAGAGAAAGATATGAACATTTGGTTTTGTTAGATGAGAAGCGCTTAAACTCTTTGCATAATGTCCATATGTATCAAGAAGAGTGGCTCGTGCCTTCAATAAAAAGGTACGACCACGGTTGTTAGAAGAAGGTGACTTGGTTTTGAAATAAAACCGAGTACCTATATGAGACCCACATGGTAAGTTTAGCCCAAATTGGTTGGGACAGTACATAATAAAGAAACTTCTTTTCGGAGGTGCGGTCTTACTCACGGATCTAGATGGAATAGAATTTTGCCAACTAACTAACTTAGACCAGTTAAAGATATTTTATGGTTAATCCCCTGTTTCAATAATTGTATAACGCCCATTTATTATCCAAGATAATATTAGGTAGAAAAAAAATACAAAACAAAATCCTTTATCATCACGAACTACGTTTAGCTTGATTTCCATTCGGATACGTAGGTAACTCGCAAGGGCCCGGCCTAAATCCTAAAAATGGATCAACATAATCTACATTGCTTTGCAGTGAACTACACTTCGCCTGATTCCCATTTGGGTACGTAGGTGATCGGCAAGGGCCCTGCTAACTAAAAAAAAAATTATAATTTCTTCCCATTCCGTAAAAGATAAATACATGTCGGTAGTATGCGCTATGCTGTACACTATGCCCATAGTACAAACTAATTTGGACTTTAATTTTACTTTGGCTCCAGATTGTAAAATATAATTTGGACCAACTTCAACAAAAGAATACGGTTTAGAAAAGATATTGTCTTTTCATGAATTATAAAATTAGAGCATAATTCATATAATTTATTAAGGCCTTTAGTATTTGTTCAAGCCTTAGTAAGTTTATTTCCCCGGAAATGGACATCACTTATTTCCAGAAAGTATCATGGAACAAATGAAAAAAGGAAGAACAATATAAAAAAAATAAGGAGAAGGCTGGGAATCCAACCCAGCTAATTAAATGAAATTTGATGGGTGCCCAGCGAAATGGAACAAAATCGTTGGTCATCCAGCAAAATTTCTTAAATTCACTGGAGACCAGCCTTTATGTTCAAAATAGAATGCAATACAGAATGCATTCTCGTTCTCCAAAGTGCAAAAACAGCTATAGCGATGCAAACTTTGATGCAAAATTGAAAAGACAAATAGACAAAAATGATGTATGGATAACTTTTATTGATTCATTTAATTGAAAAGTAACAATTACAAGGATTTCAGATGACAAAAAACTATGCCTAGAGTTGGATTCAAAATAAATAATACATCATTTTCTTAAAATCCAAGCTAAGTACCTATACTCTATCTTCCCTCTGCTTCGGAGGTCGCTAGTCCTTTGGGAGTGCCGAACTAGTGCTAGACTCGTCTTTACGACACCAAATTAAGTGCACCTTCTTTCTCCACTTGGGAGAAGCCATATCCATAGGGCAAACCTTCAAAACCGGAGGCTTTGATTCGACTTTCTTCTAGGATGACCACTACAAAAAAACATCTATATAGCGTCGGACATTGGCGTCGGATCTAGCTTTCCGACGCTAAGAATATATATAGCGACTGATTTCATTTTTCGTAGCTAAAATAGCGTCCGAAAGGCTTTCGGTCGCTATTTTTAGCGTCCTAAATGTTAA
>ONZA01001849.1:70862-84917 GCA_900322205.1 Kewa caespitosa
TATTTTTCCTTTATTTTCCTCTTTTTATTCTTCATTTTGTATAAGTAACTACATTCTAAGAGCTAATAATCTCAATTTTACTCTTTAGGATTAGAAGACTTATATTTTGATTTTGTCCTTTTAATCTTAATTATTTGACTTTGGTTGCCCATTCGGGTTCAATTCCCCCATGGGTATATATTTTTTTTATTTACTCACTTTGATTGTGGACAAACAAGGATGCTTGCCAATAAGTGATGACCTAAATGAAAAATGAATGACAAATGACTTAGATAAAACATTTAGGTTTAACATACTTTGAATGGAACCAAATTGACTTACATAAAGTTCCTAATTCGTAAGTAGTGGCCATATGTAAAGACGGGTGAATTGAATGCATTCCACATCAAATTCGTATCATCGCCCCCGAACTTAGGTTTTGGTTAAAAGACTAAGTAGTCAAAAGACGATTTCTTTGTTTTCCTAAGACAAGGTGGCGACTCCAAAACACCCCATTTGTGCCATTTAGCACATTACAAAAACATAACATCTTAACCCCCAAAACACGCACCTAATTCCGCGCCAATTTTGAACTTCCGCCACCACTTCAAGCGGGAGGGTCGTGGGCCCTACACCTTCATTTTTGCTTGTGGGTTCAGCTTTAAGGGTTAATTTGACCATCTCGAAAGTGTAACCAAACTCGATCGAAAGGTGCCAAGGTTCGATCGCCTAGCTCGTATGGATTTTGCTATCAGCCACACGAGAGCGATCCAGGCAACCGGCATGGATTTTCCCCAATAGTTGTGTGTGGCCTTGTTTAGGGGTAATGTTGACCATTTTGAACAGTTGAACTGAATTCGACCCAAAGGTGCCAAGATTGATCGCATGACTAGGATGGATTCGGCTATTTGCCACCCTAGCGAGATCCAGGGGAGAGGAAGAGATTCGCCCCACCTTTTGTGTATGGGTTCGTTTCAGAGGTAAAATTGACCATCTCGAACGGTGGAAAAAAAATGAACTTACAGGTGCCAAGATTGATCCCCTGACTCGGATGGACTTGGCTATTAGCCACCCGAGCGCGATTCCGGCGACCGACATAGATTTGCCCCAATTTTTTGCATGGATTCATTGTAGGGGTAAATTTTACCATGTCAAATGGTGGAACCAAATTCAACCTAGAGGAGCCAAGATTGATCCCATTACTCGGACGGTTTTGGCTATCAGCCACCCTAGCGCGATCGAGTCAACCAACATAAAGTTGCGCCAATTTTTGCGTTTGCGTTCATTTTTGGGGTAAAAAATTGACCATCTCAACCTGTGGAATAAAAAAAGACGTAGAGGTGCCAACATTGGTACACTGGCTACGATGGATTTGGCTGTCAGCCACCTGAGCGATATCCGGGCAATCGGCATAGATTTTCCACAATTTTCGCTTATGGGTCCTTTTAATGGGTATAATTTACCATCTCGAATAGTGGAAAAAAATGCGACCTAGAGGCGCCATGATTGATTTATATTGATTTGTCTATTAGCCACCCGAGCGTGATCCAAGGGACCTGGATATATTTGCCCCTATTTTCGTGTATTGGTTCGTTTTAGGGGTAAAATTTACCATCTCAAAAGGTGGAACCAAATTGGAACCCAGAGGTGCCACAACTGATCCCCTTAGTCACATGAATTTGGCTATCAGCCACTCGAGCGCTATCGAGGTGACCATCATATTTTTTTTCCATCTCCAGTGGTGTAATCAAATTCGATGAAGAGGTGCCAAGATTGATCCTTGGTCTTGAATGGATTTGTCGCTCAGACACTCGAACACGATGCGGGTAGCTGCCATAGGTTTGCTCAATTTTTGCCTATTAGATTATTAGGTGCTAAATTGACCATCTCAAAAGATGGAACAAAATTTGACCCAGAGATGCCAAGATTGGTCCATTGACTCTTATGGATTTTACTACCTGCCACTCGAGCACGATCCGGCTACCAGCGGAGATTTTCACAAACTTTTGGTTTTGGGCTCGTCGTAGGGGTTAAGTTGACCATCTCGAATGGTGGAACAAAATTTGACCGAGTGGTGCTAAGATTGACTCTCATACTCAAAGAAATCATGCTATCATCCACCTAAGGGCGATCCAAAAGATCGACATAGGTTTTCAAAAAAAAAATTCATGTTGATTTGTTTTAGGGGATAAATTGACCATCTCGATCAGTGGAAGAAATTCGACCTAGAGGTGCCAAGATTGATCCCCTGACTATGATAGATTCGGCTATCGGCCACTTGAGCGCGATCTGGGGACCTGCCTAGATTTGCCCATATTTTTGTGTATTTTCTTGATTTAGGGGTAAAATTGACCATCTCGAACGGTGGAACAAAATTCAACCCAGTCGTGCCAAGATTAATTCCCTAATTCGTATGGATTAGGCTAACAGCCACTCGAGCGTAATCTAGGCGGCCGCCTTATTTTTGCCCCAATATTTTCGTATGGGTTGGTTGTAGTGGTAAAGTTTAACACCTCCAATTTTGAAACTGAATCTGACCCATAGATTCCATAATTGACCCCCTAACTCGGATGGATATGGGTATCAGCCACCCGAGCGCGATCCAGGTGACCAGCATCGACTTGCCTTAAATTTTCATGTGTGGGTTCATTTTAGTGATCAAATTGACCATCTGGAATGGTGGAACTGAATTCAACCAAGAGGTGCCAAGATTGATCACTAGAGGCGGATGGATTTTGCTATTACCCACCACCCGATTGCGAACCGTGCGAACTGTAATGATTCACCCCAACATTAGCATATGGGTTCGTCTGAATGGTAAAGTTGAACATCTCAAACGGTGGAACTAAAATCGAAGATGAGGTGCCAAGATTGTTCTCCTTACTCGTATGGGTTAGGTAATTAGCCATGCAAGCGCGATATGGGCAATCGGCATAGATTTGCTCTAGTTTTTGCGTATGGGTTATTTTTAGGGGTAAATTTAACCATATTGAACAGTGGAACCAAATTCAACCCATAGATGCCAAGATTGATCCCCAGACTCTAATGGATTTTGCTTTCAGGCACTCGAGCGCGATCTAGGCAAGAGGCAGAGATTTGCCCCAATATTCGCTAATGGGTTTGTTTTATGGGTAAAATTGAGGATCCTGAATAGTGGAACAAAATTGGACCCAGAGGTGTAATGATTGGTCCCATGACTACTATGGATTTTGCCATTAGCCACCCGAGCGTGATACGCGCGACCGACATAAATTTTCCCCAATTTATGCGTGCGCATAGATTTTTTTAGGGGTAAAGCTTATCATCTCAAGCAGTGGAACCAAATTCAACCTATAAGTGCCAAGACTGATCCCCTAACTTGAATGAATTTGGCTATCAATCACTCGAGCGCGATCCAGGAGAGAGGTAGAGATTTGCTCCAATTTTTGCTTATGGGTTTGTTTTAGGGGTAAAATTGAGCATCTCGAATGGTTGAACAAAATTCAACCTAGAGGTGAAAAGATTGATCCCATGACTCGGATAGATTTTTCTAATAGCCACCCAAGCGCGATTACGCTACCGGTATTGGTTCTTTTTAAGTTATAAATGACCACCTCGAACGGTGGAAACAAATTCGACCCAGAGGTGCCAAGATTGGTCCCCTCACTCAGATTGATTAGGCTACCAGCCACTCGAGTGCCATCTGGGCGGCCGACAAAAATTTGCTTTAATTTTTGCGTATGGGTTTGTTTTAGGGGTAAAATTGACCATCTCGAATCGTGGAACCAAATTCGACCAAGAGGTGCCAAGATTGATTTCCTAACATGGATGGGTTAGGCTATTAGCCACCGAAGCGCGATTTGAGCGACTGGCATAAATCTGCCCCAATCTTTGCATATTGATTCGTTATAGGGGTAAAGTTGACCATCTTGAATGGTGGAACCGCATTCGTGCAAGAGGTACCAACATTGATCACCGTACTTGGATGGATTTGGTTATCGGTCGACTGAGTGCCATCGGGGTGACCAGCATAGATTTTCCCCAATTTTCATGTATGGGTTCGTTTAGGGGTAAAATTTACGTTCTCAAATGGTTGAACCAAATTTGACCCATAGGTGCAAAGGTTGATTTCCCTGATTTTGATATATTTGGCTATTAGCAACCCAGGTGCGATCCGGGTGACATACATAGACTTGCCCCTATTTTCGTGTAGGGGTTCCTTATTGGGGTAAAATTGACCATCTCGAACTATTTAACAAAATCAGAACCCAAGGTGCCTAGATTGATCCCCTTACTTTGATAAATTAGCCTATGAGCCACTCGAGCGATATCCATGCGACCATCATATTTGTGCCCCAATCTTTGCATATGGGTTCGTTATATGGGTAAAGTTGACCATCTGGAATGGTGGAACAAAGTTAGACCTAGAGGAACAAAAATTGATCCCATGACTCGGATAGATTTGGCTATCACGTAGCCACCCTAGCGTGATACCGACGACCGACATAGATTTTTCCCTAAAGTTTTACGTATGGGTTCGTATTAGTGGTCTAATTGACCATGTTGAATGGTGGAATGAAATTTAATCAAGAGGTGCCAAGATTGATCCCATGATTCAGATGGATTTGGTTATCAGCCACTTAAGTGCGATCTGGGTAATCAGCATAGATTCCCAAACTTTTGCGTGTGGGTTCACTATAAAGGTAAGGTAGACCATGTGAAATTATGGAACCAAATTTGATGCAGAAGTGCGAAGTTCGATCCCTAACTTGGACGGATATGGCTATCAGCCACCTTGCGCGATCAAAGCAACCAGCAATCATTTGCCCTATTCATTTTTGTATGTTTTCCTTTTAAGGTTAAATTTATCCATCTCGAACACTGGAACCAAATTCAACAAATAGGTTGCTAGATTGATCCCCTTACTCTAATGGATTTTGCTATCAGTGACCCGAGCGTGATTTGGGCGACCGACATAGATTTGCCTCAATTTTCGTGTATGGGTTTGTTTTAGGGGTAAAATTGACCACATTGAATGGTTGAAGCAAATTGGACCTAGAGGTGCCAAGATTGATCCATGACTCTGATGAATTTGGCTGTCGACCAGCCGAGCACGATGCAGGCAACTTGCATAGATTTGCCCTGATATTTGCATATGGGTTTGTTGAAGGGGTAAAATTGACCATCTTGAACAGTGGGACAAAATCGACCCCGAAGTGCAAATATTGGTCCGCTCTGATGGAGCTTTCTATCAGCCACCCTAACGCGACCCGAGCAACTGGCACATATTTGCACCAATTTTAGCGTATGGGTTCTTTTTAGGGGTAAAGTTGACCATCTCGAACAATGGAACCGAATTCGACCTAGAGGTGCCAAAATTGATTCTCAAACACGTACGGAGTTGGATATCAGCCATTCGAGCGCCATGTGGGTGAAAAACATAGATTTGCAACAATTTTTTGTTTATGGGTTCAATTAAGGGGTAAATTTCACCATCTCGAACGGTGGAACCAACTTCATCCCAGAGGTGCCAAGATTGATCCCTTACTCAAATGAATTTGGTGCTTCAACCACACGAGTGCAATCCGGCCAACTGGCATACATTTTCCCAAATTTTTGTGTATGTGTTCATTTTAGGTGTAAAATTGAGCATCGTAAATGGTGGAACAAAATTCTACCAAGAGGTGCCATGATTAATCCCCTGACTCCGATGCAATAGGATGTTTTCCACCCAAGAGCGATCTAGGTGACCAACATAGATTTCCCACAATTTTTGCATATGGGTTTTATTATAGGGGTAAAGTTAAGAATCTCGAATGGTGGAAACAAAATTGACCCAGAGGTGCTAAGATTGACTCCCAAACTCAGACGGATTTGGCTATCACCAACCCAAGCGAGATCTGGGTGACCGGGATAGAATTTCCCCAATATTTGCGTATGTGTTAGTTGTAGGGGTAACATTGTCAATCTAGAATCATGAAACCAAATTCGACCCTGAAGTGCCAAGATTGATTACGAAACTCATAAGAATTTGGCTATAGCCACCCTAAGGGCGTTCTAGGAAGATGACATAGATTCGCCACAATTATTTTGTACAGGTCCGTTTTAGGTGTAAAGCTTACCATCTCGAATGGTAGAATAAAATTCGACCCAGAGGTGCCAAGGTTAATCGCCAGACTCGCATGAATTTGGCTATCAGCCAATTGAGCGTGATATTTCCGACCAGCTTAGATTTGCCCAAATATTCACGTATGGGTTCTTTTAAGGAGAAAAATTGCCCTCTAGAAAAGTGGAACAAAGTTTGACCCAAAGATGCCAATATTGATCCACTAACTTGAATGAATTTTGCTATCAACTACCCGAGCGTGAATTGGGCGATTGAAATAAATTTTTCCCCAATATTTGCGTATGGGTTCTTTTTAGGGGTAAAATTTACCATGTCGAATAGTGGAACAAAATTTGACCTAGAGGTGCCAAGATTGATCCCCTAACTCAAATAGATTTAAGTATTAGCAATCCGAGCACGATCCACGCGGCTGGCATAAAATTGCCTGAATTTTCCCTTATGGGTTCATTTTAGGGGTAAATCTAACCATCTCAAATGGTAGTAACAAATTCAACCGAGGGGTAACAAAATTGATCCCGTGACTCGATTGAATTCGGCTATTAACCACCCAAGCGCGCTCGGGGCAATTGGTATAGAGTTGCCTTGGTTTTTCCGTATGGGTTCATTCAAGTGTAAAATTTACCATCTCGTATGGTGAAACAAAATTCAACCTAAAATTGCAATGATTTCTCCCCTTACTAGTGTGGATTTGGCTTTCATCCATGCGAGCGCGATCCAAGAGATTAGCATAGATTTTGCACCAATTTTCACATATGGGTTGGTTTTAGGGATAATGTAGACCATCTCTAACAATGGTACCAAGTTAGACCCAAAGGTGCAAAAATTGACTCCCAAACTCGTAAAGATTGGGTTATTAGCCACCCGAGCACCATCCGAGCAACCGACCTATAATTGCCACAAATTTTTTCTCATTGGTTCATTTTCGGGGTAAAGTTGCCCATCTCAAACAGTATAGAACCAATTTATACCAGGAGGTGCAAAGATTGATCACTAACTCGAATGGATATATCTATAATCAACCCGAGTTCGATCCAGGCAACCGGCATAGATTTGCCCAAAATTTTATGTATGAGTTCATTTTAGAGGTAAAATTTACTATCTCGACTGTTGGAACCAAATTCCACTTACAGGTGCCAAGATTGATCCCCTCATTCTGATGGATGAGATGATTTGCCACCCGAGCCTGATCTGATTGATCGGCATAGATCTACAAAAATTTTTGCGTATGGGATTATTATAGGGGTAAAGTTAACCATCTCAAATGGTGGAACCACGTTTGAGCCAGAGGTGCTAAGATTGACTTTAAAACTTGCGCAAATTTTGCTATCACCCACCCAATCGGGATATATTGGCCACAATGTTTGCGCATGGGTTTGTTTTTGTTGACCATCTAGATTGGTGGAACTGAATTTGACCTAGAAGTGCGAAGATTGTTCCTCTGACTCGGATGGATTTAGCTATCATTCACCTGAGCGCGATTCAAGTGACTGATATAGATTTGCCCCAATTTTTGCGTATGGGTTTGTTTTAGGTTTGAAATTTACCATCTCGAATGGTGGAACAATATTCGACCGCGAGGTAACAAGATTGATCCCATACCTCTAATGTATTATGCTATTAGCCACTCGACCGTAAACGAAGCTACCGACATAGATTTTCCCCAATTTTTACACATAAAGTTTACCATCTAGAATGGTGGAACCAATTCGAGCTAGAAATTCCAAGATTGACTCCCAACTTTGGACGGATTTGGCTATCTACCACCTAAGCATGATCCGGGCGACCAGCGTAGATTTGCCCCAAGTTATGGGTTTGTGTTCGTTTTAGGGGTAAAGTTGATCATGTGGAGTGGTTGAACAAAGTTCAACAAATATTTATCCCCTAACTTGAATGGATTTTACTATCAGCCACACGAGTGCGATCTCGAGGACCTTCATAGATTAGCCCCAGTTTTGGGTATGGGTTTGTTTTAAGGCTAAAATGGATCATCTCGAACTGTGGAACCGAACTGGACCCAGAGGTTCCAAGACAGAGCCCCTGAATAGGATGAATTAGGCTATCAACCACTCGAACGCGATGCGGGTGACCGACATATTGTTGCCCTAATTTTTGCATTTCGTCATAGGGGTAAAGTTTACCATCACGAACGGTGACAACATATTCAATGCATGTGTGCCAAGATTGATCCCCCGACTCTAATGGACTTGGCTATTGGCCACCCGTTTGCGATTTGAGCAACCAGCATAAATTTACCCCAGTTTTTGCGTATGGGTTCATTTTATGTGTAAAATTGATAATCATGAATGATGGAACCAAATTTGACCTAGAGGCGCCAAGATAAATCCCTTGACTCAAGTAGATTAGGCTACCAGCTACCATGGAACGATCTGGGCGACTGGCATAGATTTGCCCAATTTATGTGTCTGGGCTTGTTATAGGGGTAAAGCTATGCCATGATTCACTCCCACACTCAAACTGATTATGCTATCAGCGACCAGGGCGTGGTTGGATTTGGCTATCAGCCACGTCAACGCGATCAGGGCGATCGACATAGATTTTCCCTAATTTTTGTGTATGGGTTTGTTTTAGTTCTAAAATTTACCATTTTGAATGGAAGAACCAAATTTGACCTAAAGGTGCCAAGAATAATCTTTGGAATCGAATGGATTTAGCTATAAGCCACTTGAGCGTGACCCTTGCGACTGGTATACATTTGCCCCAATTTTTGCGTATGGGTTTGTTAAATTAACCATCTCCAATGGTGGAACTAAAATCGAGCTAGAGATACCGAGATTGATTCCCTACCTCTAATGTATTATGTTCTTAGCAACCCGAGCGTAAACCAGGCGACCGACATAGATTTGCCCTAATTTTGCACATGGGTTCATTATCGGGGTTAAGTGGACCCTCTCGAATGTTGCAACCAAATTCGACCAAGAGGTTCTGAGATTGACTCCCAAGAATGGATGGATCTTGCTATCTACCACTTGAGCGCGATCCGGGTGACCAACATAGATTTGCCCTAAGTTATGTGAATTGATTCGTTTTAGGAGTATAATTGATCACGTGGAACGGTTGTACCAAATTCAACCAAGAGGTACCTTGATTTATCCCCTAACTTGGATGGATTTGGCTATCAGCCACACGAGCGCAATATGTGGGACCTGCATAGATTTGCCCAAATTTTGGCGTATGGGTTCATTTTAGGGCTAAAAAGGACCACCTAAAACGGTGGAAAAGAATTGGACCTAGAGGTCTCAAGATTGATTTATTGATCCAGCTGAATTGGTCAATGAACCACTCGACCGCGATTCACACGACCCGCATATTTTTCCCAAATTTTTGTGTATCGTTTGTCATAGGAATAAAGTTTACCATCTCGTATGGTCAAACAAAATTTGATGCATGGGTGCCAATATTGATCCCCTGACTTTAACGGACTTGTCTATCAGCCACCCGTTAGTGATTCGGGCAACTGGCGTAGATTCGCAGCAATTTTCGCATATGCGTTCATTTTAGAGGTAAAATTGATCATCTGGAATGATGGAACCAAATTTGACCCAGAGGTGCCAATATTGATGCCTTAACTCGAGTAGATTAGGCTACTAGCCACAAGAGCGCGATTTGGTCAACCGGCATTGATTTGCCCCAATTTATGCGTTTGGGCTTGTTATAGGGGTAAAGTTGACTGTCTCAAATGGTAGAACCAAATTACAACCAGTGGTTCCACGATTGACTCCCACACTCAAACAAATTATGCTATCAGCCACCGGGGCAACATCCATACGACCAACACAGATTTACACAAACTTTTGCGCATGGGTTCGTTGTACGGATAAAATTGACCATCTCGAACAATGGACAATGTTTGACCCAGAAATTCCAAGGTTGACCCCCTTACTCAGATGGATTTGGCTATCAGTCACGTGAGTGCAATATGGGGGACCGACATAAATTTTCCCTAATGTTTGTGTATGGGTTCATTGAAGGAGTAAAGTTGACCATCTTGAATGGTAGAACAAAATTTGACCTAAAGGTGCCAACATTGATCCCTGGCTCAGATTAATTAAGATATCAGCAACCTAACTGCGACAAGGGCGACCAGTATTGATTTGCCCCGATTTTGGTGTATGGGTTTGTTTTAGGGTTAGAATTGACCATCTCAAATCGTGGAACCAAATTTGACCCAGATGTATCAAGATTGATCCCCTACCTCTAATGTATTATGCTACTAGCCACCCGACCGTAAACCAGGCGACCGACATAGATTTACCCCAATTTTTGCACATGGGTTCAATATAGGGGTAAAGTTGACCATTTCAAATGTGGAACCAAATTCAACTTAGTGGTTCCAATATTGACACCCAAACTTGGATGGATTCAGCTATCTACCACTTGAGCGCGATCCGGGAGACCAACATAGATTTGCCCCAAGTTTTGTGTAAGGGTTCGTTTTAGGGGTAAAGCTGATCATGTGGAACGGTCGAACAAAATTCAACCAAGAGGTGCCAAGATTTATCCCTTAACTCCTATTGATTTGGCAATCAGCCTCACGACCGCGCTATAGGGGACCTGCATAGATTTGACCTAATTTTTACGTGTTTTGGGTGGTTTTTGGTACAAGGTGCGGACCCTTCAACACTACAAGGCTTGAAGAGCCTTGATTACTTTAGATGAGGAGAAGGGTGACTCGCTTCATCGAAAGAGCGGTACCTACGCAAAGAACGGACGTGAACCGCCCTCGGAACGGTCCTCTAACGATCAAGTCTTTAAGCAAACTCCAAGAATAGTGGATTTGCCCAAAAGGGCTAGTTTAATGCTCTTTAGGGTACTCAAATCTTCCTTTAGAAAGGGGAGAGACTTGAATACTCTAGAGAGAGAAAGTGTGTAATATCAATCAGAATCAGTATGGCAATTATCTTCTTCTTACCTTGAAAGATGTGCTTGCCTCTTATTTTTAGGCATTTCCCAAAGAATGGTAGGGTTGTGGTCTGTCCACTTGGAAAGCACCACGTGCGCATGCCTCTTTTTGGCCTATAAAGGAAATGGGCCTTGGGGGGCCACCAGCCGAATTCGGGCATGTGCTGGACACGTGCAACTCTTTTTACCTTCCTGAACCTTCTGTTGGCACTGCCCCATCCGAGGTGGTCATTCATCAGTGCTTGGGGTGCCCCTCGGCAGTGGACCCTTTCGTCCATCTCTCCAACACGTCCTTCGTCAAAGGAGAAAGGAAGGTCTCTTCATCCCACCACAGGGAACCCCTCGTCGTGCCCCTGGAGTGGGGACAATGGTCAATGGCCGAAACCCCTAAAGTAGAGGGGGAAGTCAAGGTGCCCTCAATGATCTATGGGTCCGTCGAGATGTACTACCTAGAAGAGAGGCTTGGGCCGAATAGCGGTGGCCCAATCCAAAACAAGAGGAGTGATGAGGGGGTAAGGAACGAGCCCATGGGCTTTGAAAAGAGCCCCAGCCGAAACCAACCAAACATTTGCCCCTCATATTAGGCGTGGCTCCATGCTTGGACGTAGGGAGCTTGCTTGATACGAATCAATTGAATGGATGAAAGGTGTCTACTTGTCTGAAGAGTGTAACCTTTCGTCTTTTACTATTTTGGAAATGTTGCTTTGGATGGGGGTACTTGGAGCACGACCAAAACATAGCATGTTCTGGTCTTGTCTGGGCATATTTTTCGACGGATGTGACATTTCGCCAAAAAGGCTCGACTTCTCACCAACGGTTACTTTTGCCACTATAAATACAAGGCCTTTCACCACTATTTCCTTCATTTTCTCTTCTTCAATAGTTGAGCTTTAGAGAGAGAAATTTTCTAGAGGGAGAAACTCCCCATTCCCATTAACATTCAGGATCAAGGGCCTCATCAGTTTCCACCGTTGCGTCATCTCATTCCCAGGTCATCTCCGTTTGTAAATATTTATCTTAATGACTTTGAATGGGATATCATCATCGGGGCCTTAGTCGAGATTGCCCCAGACTCTTGCTTGGCGCGCCCAAGGGGGCGGTAGAGTCGCTTTTGGCTCTCCGTCGGGGACGAAGGCTTTCGTCCATGGGGATCCAACCCCGAGGAAGCTCCCCTTCGGGCCAAGGACCACCTTGGCCGGGATATCGACATGAATAACCTTCGCGAAGTTGAGGGACCCCTATCCACCAATCAAGAGGGGAGGGCCGACCCCCCGTCTGACCCTCGGCCTCCTCGCCTTGAGGACATTAGCAATAAGTCATTTGAGAGCAACACCATACGCGGTCGGTGACAAAACTTAACCGTCGTCCACCGAAGTCGTCAAGGTGAAGAATTGTGAAAGAAGGAAGCTTGTTCTGGACGAGAGTTCTGAGCTGGCTTCATCTGTTGGTAAAAGATTTTTAGCTTTTCCTTTATTTTACCCCGGTTTCAGCTGGCTCGTCGGGCCCTGGATCCAGATGCGGTCACCGTATCCACCTTCTTCCCATACACTATCTTAGTGGATATGGTGGGGGCTTTAAGGAGGAGGAAGCCAAAGCGGACAGAAGAGGGGTTCCAATACGGATTCGAGCACCATTCCCATCAATTGGGAAAGACCCAATGACGGGAGTAAACTCTATTGGTCGTGAGTCGGGGTTCACGAGAGGACAATCTTGATAGGGCCGACGGGAGGTTTGATGGTTGATTCCCCGAGGGCACTCTTACTTTTTATAAGCTGAGGGTCCTCAATGTCACTCCTCTCTCTGCTGAGGGTCCTTGGTGTTGTTCCAGCGCAGCTTCTCCCCAATGCTTGTGGACATGTCACTTCTTTCATTATTTTTTGAAATGTACATAAAATAAAACTCACTCTCGGCCTTTGGTCTTTCGTGACCAAGGGCCCCAGGCTGCACAAAAGGGTGAAATCCTTTTTTCAGTTTGAGTAGAGACACGAGTACATCTTTGGCCCCATGATGCTTTCCAACAACAAGGATTGGGTCTCCAAGTACTATAA
Source organism: Kewa caespitosa (assembly GCA_900322205.1). NCBI lineage: Eukaryota > Viridiplantae > Streptophyta > Magnoliopsida > Caryophyllales > Kewaceae > Kewa > Kewa caespitosa. Next base: position 83,916 of record ONZA01001849.1, read on the forward strand.
TGCTGGGGCTCACAAGGACGGTTTCTTTGATGGCATTCCTCGATGGAATTCTTCTCTGTGGCCGATCTCTTTCAGCGTACCTTTGGTGGAAGATAGGGCCGCCCTGAAGCTCTATGACTACGAGGTGAAGCCTCGGAAGATGGACATGAAGATTTGGGTGAAGTTTCCCCTTCAGTGGATACCCGAGAGGAAGTGGCTTGAGGAGGACCTCCTAGGCGTGATTCGCTAATGTTTAACATGGCGGGTCCAGACAAGACGAGAGCCCGGTCGAAGGAGGACCTCCAGGCCATGATGGTGGCTGGGAACCAGCTCGTCCTTGCCGAGGCGAAGGCTGTGAGTCCCGTGTTTTCTTCTTATTGATTTTATGCTCTGCTTCTTACCTTCGGTCTTTCGTCCTCGCAGAGGGTTGGAGCCAAGAACAAGGCTGCAAGAATGAAGCGCAAGAGGGAGCCGGTAGCCTTCTCGTCTTCTCCTGTGACGAAAAGTTCCTCGGTGCCTAGGCCTCCGAAGGAGGCGGGCATCGGGAAGGAGCTAAAAAATGTGGTGAACGTCCTATTGGACTAAAGTCCCGAGTGTGACATTCCTACGGTGGTCGTCACGGGGCTCGCTGCGCCGAACCCTCTATCCAGGTCCATCAAGCATAAGGGGAAAAATCCTCTCGTCGCTCCTCCGCCTCCCCCTTCGCCTCATGCAGGGGCAAGGTGAGGGGTTGCCTCTCGCCAAGGGGCCTTCTTCCTCGGTACCTCTCGTGTACTTTGGTAGAGAGGAAAAAGGTGGCTGCCTCGTTCCAGGAGAGGGCCATAACTAAGGACGACAAGAGGTTCTTCGTCCAGGCAATAACGAGAATATTGCTTGTCGTTTGGCTACAAAGGTACGTCTCTTCTTTGTTGCATTGTGTGTCCCTTTTTGGTTTTCGATCTAACTTGCCTTCTATTTGTGTAGGTGGTGCTTTTCTCTCGTTATTGCGCCATGATGGCTCGGAGGGAGGTGTCGTCCGGAGAT
>ONZA01001849.1:130461-141451 GCA_900322205.1 Kewa caespitosa
CGGGGACGGGATTTGAACCCGTGACCTCAAGATTATGAGTCTTGTGAGCTACCAAGCTGCCGGTCTTTGGGCTTCGATTACGAAGGAATAGAGACTTTACAAATTAAGCCTGAAGATTGGCATTCCATATCCTTTTAATTTACGGGATCAATCTTGGCACCTGTGTGTTAAATTTGGTTACATCGTTCGACATGTTAATTTTACCCGTAAAATTAACCCATACTTGAAGTTGGCCAGTTGAAGGTCGGACGCCTCGATCGCAAACACGTGGCTGAAATCTAAATCCATTTGAGTCAGGGGATCCATCTTGGAACCTCTCGATTGAATTTGGTTCAATTATTTGAGATGGTCATTTATAACTCTAAAACAAACCCATATGCAAAATGCAGGGGCAAATCTATGCCGGTTGCTTTGATCGTGCTTGGGTGGCTTGCTGATAGGCAACTCCATCCGAGTCACGGGATAAATCTTGGAACCTCTGGGTCCAATTTTAATCCACCATTCTAGTAGTGAACTTTACCCCAATAACTAACCCATCTGCAAAAAATTGGGTCAAATCTATGCAGGTTCAAATTTAGCTGATAGTTTAATCTATCCGAGTGAGGGGATGAATCTTGGCTCCTTTGGGTGGAATTTGGTTCCACCATTCGAGATGGTAAATTTAACCCTTAAAACAAACCCATTTGCGATTTGTTTTTTTTTCAAATCTATGTCGGTAGCCCAGATCGCACTCGGGTTGCTAATAGCAAAAATCTTCCGTGTAAGAGGATCAGTCTTGGCACCTCTTTATTGAATTTCGTTCCACCGTTCGAGATGCTCAGTTATACTCCAAAATTGAACCCTTGCCCTAAAATTGGGGAATGTTTCTGCCTCTCACCTGGATTGCATTCAGATGGCTGATATCCAAATCCGTTCGAGTTAGGAGCTCAATCTTGGCACCTCTTGGTCGATTTGAGTTCCCCCTTTCGAGATGGTCAACTTTACACCTAAAACAAAGCCATACGCAAAAGTTGAGGCAAATCTATGCTGATCGCCCAGATCGCACTTGGGTGGCTGATAGCCAAAAATCCATACCAGTTAGGGGATTATTCTTGGCACCTCTGCGTTGAAGTTGTTTCCACAATTCGAGATGGTCACCTTTTCCCTTCAAAATAACCCATACGCAAAAATTAAGCCAAATATTCGGAGGTCGCATGGATCGCGCTTGGGTAGCTGATAGCCTAATCCATCTGAGTCAAGGGATCAATCTCGGCACCTCTGGGTTGAATTTCGTTCCACTACTCTAGATGGTCAATTTGACCGCTAAAACATACCCACATGTACAAATTCTAGGGAAAATCTATGCTGGTCGACCTAATAGCGCTCTTGTGGCTGAAAGCCAAATCCATACAAGTTAGGGAACCAATCTTGGTACCCATGGGTTGAATTTGGATCCACCATTTGAGATGGTCAACTTTACCCCTATAATTAACCCATGCAAAAACATTGGGGCAAAAATATGCCTGCCGCTCGAATTGCGCTCGGGTGGTTGATAGCCCAATCCATCCGAGCGAAGGGATCAATCATTGCACCTCAAGGTGAAATTTGGTTCAACTTTTCAAGATGGTAAATTTTACACCTAAATCGAACCCATTCAAAAAAATTGGGACAAATCTATGTCAATCCCCCTGATTGCGCTCATGTGGCCGATAGCCAAAGCCGTTTGAGTTAGGGGACCAATCGTGGAACCTCTGGTTCAAATTTTCTCCACTATTCGAGATGGTCAATTTTTACCCCTATAACGAACCCATGTGCAAAAGTTGGGGCAAATCAATGCTTGTCGTACGGATTGCGCGTAATTCGTCCAAGTGTGGGAGTCAATATTTGCACCACTTGGTGGAATTCGGTACCACCATTTGAGATGGTCAATTTTACCCCTATAATGAGCCCACACGCATAAATTGGGGCAAATCTATGCCGGCAGCCCGGATCACGTTCAGTGGCTGGTAGTCTAATCTATTCGAGTCAAGGGATCAATCTTGGCACCTCTACATCAAATTTTGTTCCATCGTTCATGATGGTAAATTTTACCCCTAAAATGAACTCATTTTCGAAAATTGTGGCAAATATATGCCGGTTGCCCGGATCACGAACGAGTGAATGATAGCCAAGTTCGTCACAGTTAGGGGACCAATCTTGGCACCTATGCATCGAATTTTGTTTCACTATTCGAGATGGTAAACTTTATCCCTATGTCGAACCATACGCAAAAAATTGGGTAAAAATATGTTGATCGCCTGGATCGCGCTCGAGTAGTTGATAGCCTAATACATCTTAGTCTAGGGATCAATCATGGCAGGTCTGGGTCCAATTTGGTTACACCATTTGAGAAGGTCAATTTTACCCCTAAAACGAATCCATACGCAGGTCCCCTAGATCGCGCTCGTGTGGATGATTGCCAAATCCATATGAGTTAGGGGATAAATCTTGGCACCTCTTGGTTTAATGTTGTTCGACCGTTCCTCATGATCAAATCTACCCCTAAAATGAACCCTTACACAAAACTTGGGGCAAATCTATGTTGGTCGCCCGGATTGTGCTCAAGTGGTAGATAGCCAAATCCAGCCATGTTTGGGAGTGAATCTTCGAACAACTAAGTTGAATCTGGTTCCACATTCAAAATGGACAACTTTACCACTATACTGAACCCATGTGCAAAAATTGGGGCAAATCTATGTTGGTCGCCTTTTTTGTGGTCGGTTGGCTAATAGGATAAGACATTGGAGGTAGGGGATCAATCTTGGTACCTCTTGGTCGAATTGTTTTTTCCACGATTCGAGATGGTCAATTTTAATCCTGAAACAAACTCGAACGCCAAAATTGGGGCAAATCTATACCAGTCGCGCTTAGGTTGCTGATATCAAAATCCATCGGAGTTAGGCGATCAATCTTGGCACCTTTATGTCAAATTTGTTTCTACCATTCCAAGCCCATGTGCTCGTTCCTTACCCCCTCATCACTCCTCTGATTTCGGATTGGGCCCCCCTCTTTGGCCCAAGCCTCTCTTCAGGGTTGTGCCTCTCGGGGGACCCATTGATTGTTTAGGACACCTTGACTCCTCTCTCTACCCTAGGGGTTTCGTCAATTGACCCTTGTCCCGTCCTACAGGGGTAGGACGAGGGGTTCTCCTGATATCGGGCTAAAGAGACCCTCAGTCCTCCTTTGACGAGGGACCTGCTGCAGAGAGGGATGAAGGGGCGCACTGCCAAGGGACAACCAAGGCACCGACAAAGGACCATCTCGGATGGGGCAATACCTACTTAAGGTTCCGAAGGATAAGAAGAATGGCACGTGTCCAGCACATGCCCGGATTCGACTGGTGGCCCCCTAAGGCCAATTTCCTTGCTAGGCCCAAAAGTATTCAAGCCTCTCCCATTTCTCAAGGACGATTTGAGTACCCTAAAGAGCATTCGATTCGCCCCTTTGGGCAAATCCGTTGTTCTTGGACTCTCCTTACTGACTTGATCATCGCAGGACCGTTCCTCGAACCACACTGGGGGCAGTTCACGTGCGCTCTTTGTGCAGTTACCCCTCTTCTGATGAAGCGAGTCACCCTTTTCCTCATCTCAAGTAATCAGGGTTTTTCAACCCTTTGACTGTTCGAGGGTCCACTCCTTGTTCGTAAAATCACTCGAAACATTTGGCGTCGTGCGGTGAGTGGCAAGCCAAGGTTGCATGAGATTGAGGAAAGAAAAACACGTACAAACACCTTAATGAAGGAAGATGAGTTCGATGTCGAACCACGATGAAGACCAGTCGGCCTCGTCCACAGGACGAGGCATAACACAGCCCCTTATCACGAGGAAGGTGCTGGTGTCCCTTAAGGCCAACATTGTCGGGGACGAGCTTAAGATGTGCACTACCCTCCAGGAGAACATCCTTCAGCGTTCGAAGAGTACACACAACCTGGAGTACCGCACTACTCAGGTGCTGAAGACCACCCCTTCATCTTGAGTTGTTTCAACTCCTCCTCATCGAAGTCCATGAGCAAGTCAAAAGCCTTCGAACAAAGAGAGAGCACGAGGAAGCGTAGAAAGCCAATAGGAAACATAGCAGACCTACGACTCTCCATCGAAGCGATGAAGAAGAGAAGAAGAGTAGCCAAAGGGAAGGTAGACAGCCCTAAGAAAGAAGACATTAGGGTGATCATCTAATAAAGACAAGCAAAAAGGTTACATGGATAGCCAGGGCACTTCCTAACCCATCTAGTGTCGAAGGATTACGATAACATCACGAAGAGTTTCAGGGGACTTGAGATAAGCCCAGACCTTACCATGAAGGTCCTTTCAGTGAAGATATCATTGCCTATCGCTTGAACCTGAACTCTCATATCGAAAAGATGAAGAAGTACAGCAGGAATACCTAACCCCGAGAGCACATTATGGCCTACGAGGCAACGATGATGAAGCAAGAGCAGAATGACGCTGCTTAATGCTGACACTTGATCGGGACCTTAGAAAGTAGGGCACTTAAGTGGCTTGACAGCCTCCCTCGTCACAGCATTTATAGCTTTGACGAGCTCTACCGCATCTTCACAAAAAACTTCATGACGTGTGAAAAAACTAAGGAATGTTCAGAAGAGCTTATCAACATCTGTCAGGCGAAGAAGGAACCAATGAAAGATTATTATAAATGCTTCAACTACGAATGCTTAGAGATCACTGATCTCGATCAGACAATAGCATGCATGACTTACATCAAGGGTATCGTCAAAGGAAGTGAGATCGTTAAGGACTTTGAACACATGAAGCTGAAGAAGGAGAAGCTCCCCATACCCTTCATCCGAGCCTATTCGTTCAAGCTATTCGCGGCTTGGCAAAGGTCCATACGAGATGAAGTGAACTGGGGGCATCGACGATAGAAGTAGTATGATGACAAGCCAAGACCATCAAGGAACGAAAGAAGAAAGGCTAAAACGGTGATAGTCGAGAAGCTTACATTGAAAAAGAAAGCAAGGGGAAGAAGGGGGAGGTAGAAGCAGGTTCAATGGGTGAGGGACGCCCGAAAGAAAATTTTCGGAGAGCTCTGCGGTGAATCAAATCTTGAATTGCAATCAAGAAGCTGTCTTGGTGAAAAATTACCACAAACTGCTGCCCGAACCGACCCCGATGAAAGAAGGCCCGTAGAAGAGTTTCTTCGTTTCCCAATACTTCAAAGAGCACAAGCATAGTATGAGGTACTGCTAAGAATTAGGTTCACACCTTGAGAAATTGGCCAAGGAGGGAAAACTCAATTCCACCAACAAAGATAAGGGTAGTACCACCGTCTTGCAGCGCCAGGGGGCAACAGCCGAGCCTCTCGTCTCGTGATCCTGTTCAAACTCCTACAAAGTGGCTGCCTTGGGTGGCCTAGTAGGAGGTGGTCTTACAAACGAAGCATGACGAGCTCATCTCAGATCCCGCGACCAAATCACGTTGATTGAGGATGTTCCCAAGTTCGGGAAACCAATCACTTTTTTATGAATCGGACATGAGGCCTCTCCAGTTCCCTCACGACAATCCCCTCGTTGTAAAGTTGAAAATTGCCAACACATTAGTATAAAGAGCCAAAATAAATACGGGAAGCGCAGTCGACGTAATCACACCCAGTTGCCTCATGGACCTCGACTACACCTCGGACAAAGTGATACCCAACACTCACCCGGTGGTAGGCTTCGGCAGGAACAAAGTCCTAACAATAGGAAGCATCCAACTCCTGGTAAGGACAGGACCGAAGAACGAGGCCAGGCATATCGTCTCGGGGTTCCTCGTCGTCAATGTTCCGCACCCATACAACGTCCTCCTTGGGAGTCTGACGCTGAATAAAATCAATGGAACTCCAAACATAATGCTACTCAAGTTATAATTCCACAGGGATGACAAGGAAGTAGGTAAGATCCTTGGAGATCAAAAAGCAGCCTATACATGCTAAGTCCAATGCCTGAACAACAAAAACGTTGTTCCTAAGAAAACGCTGCCACCCGGCGAGACCAACGCCTTGGCCCCCAGCAAGAACAACTCAAGGAATAGGAACATGAAAATTGTCAAAGAAAGAGTCACCGGGTGGCAAGGTGGAGTTCATCTTGGACACCTCTCGTCCAGAACGAGTCAGATATCTCTGTGACTAGCTGGACGAGACCACCAAGGAGGGACTGGCGATGCTCCTCTGCGAGTACCTAGACGTCTTCGCCTTTGAACCGGACAAAATGCCTGGCATCAACGAATCTCTCATGGAACACACCCTTTGAGTAAACCCCAAGCTTAAGCCCGTTGAGCAAAACAAGAGACATTTGGACGATGGGCAAAGCCGAGCCGCATCGGCTAAGGTCAAGAAGCTTCTTGAAGCTGGCTTCATTAGGGAATTCTGATACCCTAGTGGCTCGCCAACGTTGTGATGGTGAAAAAGGTGACCAGGAGTGAGATAATGTGCGTCGACTACACTGATTTGAACAAGTCTTGCATGAAGGACCACTTCCCGCTCTCGAGGATAGACAAACTTTATGATTCTTCCACAAGACATGAACTCTTGAGTTTCATGGACGCCTTTTCCGGATACCATCAAGTCTTCATGAAGAAGAAGGCCAAGAGCTCAACGGCCTTCATCACCGATGACGGAGTCTTTTGCTATACCATGATGCCCTGAAGCCTGAAGAACCCCATCGCGACCTTCCATAGGCTCGTCCAATAGGTCTTTCGAGGGAAAATTTGTAGAAACCTCGAAGCCTATGTGGACAACCTCATCCCCGAGAGCGTGAAGTCTTTGGATCACGTAGAAGGCTTGAGAGAGTCATTCGAAACTCTGAAGAGAAACAAGATGAAGCTTAACCCGAAGAAATGTCTTTTCAGGGTGAGGGGAGGAAAATTCTTGGGTTTCATGGTGAGCAAAAGAGGCATCGACGCAATTCCGGAGAAGGTGAAGGCCGTGATCGTCATGGAGCCACCCAAATGCATCAAAGACATCGAAAAGCTGACCGGGTGCATTGCGGCTCTTAACGAATTTGTCTCCAAGTCTACCGACAAGTGCGCGTACGTCATCTCGGCACTTCGCCCAAGAAGCCTTTGAGAAGTTGAAGCTGTACCTGGGATGCTTGCCAAAAATAACTTCGCCCAAGCCTGAGGAGAGACTCTTCCTCTACCTTGCCCTCTCCGAAATGGCTGTTGCCTCAGTCCTCGTCAGAGAGGAAAAGAGGAGGCAAGAGCCCATCTACTTCACCAAGTTATGCCTTGTGCGGAGTCGAGTTTTGGTACTTTGTCCCCGAAAAGTTTGCCCTTGGAGTCCTCATTAGTTCTCGGAAGCTAAGACCCTACTTCTAAAGCCATCCCATAACTTTCCTAACAAATCAACCCTTAAAGAAGATACTGGACAAACTACACTCGTCTCGAAGAGAGCATGTGTGGGCACATGAGCTTACCGATTATGATATTTCTTACGAGCCCAGTAGGGCGATAAAGAGCCACGCCGTCGCACACTTATTGGCGGAACTGACACTTTCGGAGAAGACGCCATGTTACTGGACCGAGTCTTGGCTGATGAGTGTGGATGGCTCGTCGTGCAAGAGCGGATGTGGGGCAGGCATCGTCATCACTATCGCAGAGGGAGACGTTTTCAAGTACGCAATGAGGTTTGGGTTCAAAGCGTCCAACAAGAAGTTTGAGTATGCATCCCTCGTCGCCGGGATGGAGATGGCCTAATCCGCTGGGGCGAAGAAACTCAAAGTGAGGATGGACTTCCAGCTCGTCGTCTCACAGATCTCTACAGACTATGAGGCTAAGGGAGAAGGAATGACGGCATACCTTGGAAACGTCCGGGAGATGATCAAGCGCTTCGAAGTGGTGATAGTAGAACACATCCCGAGGTCGATGAATAACCACGCCGGTGCACTAGCCTGGCTAGCAAGCTAATCTGCCGAAGGAGTGACCCGAAACATCTTTTGGGTAGAGAAGGAGAAGAGGAGTATCGAACCAGAAGCCAAAGTCTTCCGACTCCACCGCATAGAAGAGTGGAAGGAGCCATTAATTGCATGGCTGGGAGAAGGGAAACTCCTTGATGACGAGAAGGAAGCAACGAAAGTTTAAACAAGAGCTAAATGGTTTTAACTTTGAGACGGTACACTGTACAAGAAAGGTTTCAGCCACCCGCTGCTGAATTGTGGCTCGAAGACACAAGGGGAATAGATCATTCGAGAAGCCCATGCTGGCATCTGCGGAGCTCATCAGGGAGGACGAAGTGTAGCCCACAAGATCCTAAGGCTAGGTTTCTACTGACCCACCCTGAAGAGTGACGCTGCCAAAATGATCAGAAGCTGCGAGACGTGCCAAGTCTTCTCTCCAATCATGAAACTCCCCTCCGCCAAGTTGAAGCCAATCCTCTCTCTGATTCCCTTCCACCAATGGGGCATGGACATAATAGGCCCATTTCCGCTTGCACTAGGGCAGCTAAAGAATGCTATTGTCGCCGTCGACTGCTTTACCAAATGGATTGAAGCAAGGGCCGTTAAGAACTTAGTCGTTATCGATGTGAAGAAGTTAATTTTGGAGAAAATCTTCACGCGTTTTGGCACCCCCAAAAGCATCATCTTTGACGACGACTGACAGTTTGACGCGCCGAAGCTCACCGACTGGTTGGAAGAGTACGCGGTGAAGGCAAACATCACAGCTGTGTCAGGGCCCAGACGAATGGTCAGGTAGAATCAAGCAACAAAATCCTAGTGAACGGCATTAAGTAGAAACATGACAAAGCCAAAGGGCTATGGGACGACGTGCTGACAGAGGTTCTATGGGCATTGAGAATGACTAAAAAGGCCATCATAAGAGAAACGCCATTTAATCTTGTCTACGGATCTGAGAAAGTACTCTTGCTGGAGCTCGCCAACAAAAGCTCGAGGGTCAAACACTTCGACCCCAAGATGAACGATGAGAGTTGGAAAAATGACCTCGACCTCCTCCCAGAGGTAAGAGGAGATTCACCTTTTAGGGCCGAAATCTATAAGAAAAGGATGAGAAGAGCCTTCAATCGAAGGGTGAAACATAGGAAACTGAAGTGGGGGACCTTGTCTTAAGAACCATGGAATCAAAGACATACCAATTGGAAACCTCAGACGGAAGGAAGATAGGCAGGCCCTGGAACATTAACAATCTCCGTAAGTGTTTCGCCTAGGACGCGGTGTCATCATGGAACCTCGTCATGGTAGGCACCCTTCACTAGCCTCTTGTGATTCCTAGATTTCTCTAGATGATGGGGTATGCTCCCTCTAGCAGCCTCTCATCCATTTTCGTGAGGCCTTTGGCCGAAAGGGGTAGTCTCCCCAAAACAACCTTTACCATTTTGTGAGGACTTTGGCCATTAGGGGTCGGCTTCCCCAAGAACCCACGAATGGATATGTTTTCGACAATAATGCCTTTTCGTCTGTACATTACTTTTCAAGCTTTTCCATATTTTTTTGATACACGAAGCCCCACCACGGGGGCATTAAACTTAGTTGACTACACGATTAGACGAAGCCCCACCACGGGGCATGAAACATAGTCTACAAAACGGTTAGATGAAGCCCCACCCCGAGGGAAACATACTTAGTCTACGATATGGTTGGATGAAACCCCACCACATGGGCATTAAACATGGTCTACAACACGGTTAGGCGAAGCCCCACCTTGGGGGAAAATACACTTAACCAACGACATGACTAAACAAAACCCCACCCTGGGGGAAAATGGACTTAATCTACGAAACAGTTAGACGAGGCCCCATCAGAGGGTAGAGAAAAAGAATCCTGTTCCGGTTCACAACATGCAAAGTTGGACAAAGGGCAAAGTCAAAAGGCAATAAAAAAGATGGGACAAGACCCCGTCCTAGGGGGGCTGATAATCATCAAACTCTCTTGTATTTCATTAAAGTCTGCTACAAAGATTCTGACATACAAGAATGAAGTACAAAGATAAAATCTAAGAGCTAGAGGAAAGATAATACGTTAGGTTCTTCAGTAGGGGGAAGAGCCCCCCCCCCCCCATTTTTGCGGAAGGTGCGCAGCCGAGGAGGCAAGAGAGAGCCAAAGAGGTCACCCGGAGAACCAAGGGTGGTGTAGTCACGGAAAAACGCATTCCGAGCACCAACTCTACCACCGTGACCCAACACCTCTCCCCAGCTAGAAGCTTGACTGAAACTCTTTTCCGCGTCGATAAGGTACAACATCCACACGCCGCTGCGGCACCCGACCTTTAGAAACGATTGTGTCGAGAGGCAATGAAGCAAGGTCAAGCTCATCCTCCAGCCCGTGAGTGGAAAGAGGATGAAAATCCATTAGCAACCCATTCAAGAATTCAAAGGCCGTACCATCAATATTTATCAGTTAATCACACACTGCTTTTAAATAACGAGAATCGTGAATGCAATGGCTATTCATATTAAATTCTTACTAATGATCGTTTGCGTTGTAGGCGTATTTCTCTTTAGATTGACTACACCGTTGAAACTATTTTACAAAAATGGAGCATAATTAGGTTACATGCAAACAAAATTGATTATTTAATTCAAAATTTGCTTTCCGCAGGGTCAACGACCCAAATAATTTGAGGAAAACAGGGGATGCTTGACACATGGCGTAACGTTGCCCAAGAAGATAATGAAGGGAATCTGGAACATTTTCCAAGGAGATAACGTCTCGATCAATGAGCTTTATCAAAAAGAACCATAAAAATTCTATGTGTTGGAGACAAAGTTCCCACACTCAGCGCTACTATGAGCGCACAACACAAGACAAAGGCCCACCCCTCGTCCGATCCCCATCGTCGCCAATGCTTAGCCTTGCTCTGTTGGGGGCAGGTGGATGAAGAACAACTACGGTGGACAAAGGACGATTACCTCTCGTCCACCGCTTCGGCAAAATATCTCGGCTTTTGTCACATACAAAAGAGATCACTCCACCAAATCAGGGACAAACTTAGGAACGAGGTATTACACAACAAAGATAGATGAT